>JAEMWC010001464.1:0-82500 GCA_016490735.1 Pachyseris speciosa
TAAGAAAGTACGGCTCAATACAAACTAATGAAAAATTTACAACATGCAGAATTTAGTACTGTATATTAACTGCAGATCAGCATTAATCATGCATGATGTGAAGTTATGGCGTGAACTAATATTAACATAATTAGACTTGCTATACCGCGCAACGCTCAGGTTAAACCATCAAAGCACGATCAGTACAGTGTATAACCCAACATGCAAGAGAATCAGGTGATAAGGCATTTGTAAATTGAGATCCTCTACACTGGCTTAGCATCTCCTGAAAAAAGCGGTACGTTCCTCGTGTAAAACATTTTATTCGTTGAATGGGGACAGTGAAATTGTTAGTCAATGGCCCTTTTTAAACCAGAGACGCATTATCCGTCCAGACGAATTATGCGTCTGTCATTTATCCGAGTAGTGTAAAGACGGGACGAACTACATGAGACGCATAATCCGTCTGGGACGAACTTGGACAAACATTTGTAGTGCGTCTGTTTAGTTCGACTAGTATAAAGACGGGCACAAGACGCATTATGCGTCTAGACGAACTATCCGCCTTTAGTTCGTCTTGAAAGACGCACTAAACAAGATAGTTCGTCTCTACGTATAATGCGTCTTGTGCCCGTCTTTACACTAGTCGAACTAAACAGACGCACTACAAATGTTTTCCAAGTTCGTCCCAGACGGATTATGCGTCTCTAGTATAAAAACGGCCATTAATATCTGTAAAAATCTGTTCATGATAAACAAAGCCTACTGATTCATATCCAGTGTTTCATTAATTGGTGAATGTACGATGACTTCGATTATAAACTTAGCAGCGACCTTTTCATTTGAGTAGCAACTCTGAAAGCCGAAAATTAACAAAGAAATAGAGTTACTCGCATCGGTCAATTCCTCAGTCTTGGTGACGTGTAAATGGGGTGGGTTGGTAGTTAAACAACGCGCATGAAGGCTAAAAGCAGGCATTATAACTGTAATATTACAAAGAACTACTTATCACTTACTTTGTAACGAAACTCTGTTGTTGCTCTTGGCAAATCCTTTTTGTCTGAACCACCTGAAAAAATATATAAAAAGAATTAACTATTTAAATAAACGTCCTATTATATTTTTTTATAGTCATCAATTGCAATTGTAGGATACCACGTATGGTGGTCATATTGCTTCTCTGACTGCTTTTTCATTAAAATTAATGCCATCTAAAAAATCAATACAATTTCCCTCTGAAATTGCGGCCCCTCACTTTTCATACCTGCCTACTTTTCCAGAGTCTAACGCCTAATCCAAAACATTTTGAAAACCCTGAATTCAAACTCTTTCTTCCATTAAGGGAAACATACAGACAGGAAAACTTTGAAACACGTATCACCACAGGCAGCCCAAGCATATATGTTGTGTGGAATCAGGGTTTGACTGAAGGCATTCAAAGTAATAATTTCGATACGTACGCGTATTTCAAAGAAATAATAACAAATCTTTCTTCAATGTTTAAACTTTACGCTTTTATAGCTGTAATAAATCGCATTTTTGTCAATTTATAAAATTATAGACTTTGCGTCATTACGCCAATTTGGGCATTTGTGGCCATAATATAAGCACTCATGTGCATCGTATGTTAGAACTACGCGAGCATCGACAAAATAATCATAATCAATTAAAATATAGCCCGTAAAGCGTTCTTACCTTTCCTCCATAGCCCCTTGTGCCTTCTAGCTATTTCCTTCCTACGACTACTGTACTACAATTATTTTATAGTGTAAGGTACTCGTTTGAGGAAAATCAACGAAATGGCGTTAAAAACGGCTGGGATGTACAAGGAGGCTATGGAATAAAGGTAAAAAGGCTTTACAGGTTATTTATTAAGTGATTGTGATTATTTTTCTCGATGATCGCGTCGTACACCAGAGTGCTTGAAATGCGAGCCACAAATGTCCGAATTGCGCGTGACAAGTCAAGGAATATCGACTTCAATTGACAAAAAGGCCATTAATTTCTTGGAAATTTTACTGTAATGACCTTTAAGGACGTTCGGGCTAATTGTTTATGCACATCTAAACTGTATTCAGTGTCACGTATTAGCCACGATTGACTTGTCCCCAACTAAACACATGGCGCCGTCAACTTCACACCAATTTTACTCGTTTAGATCGTCGGTGACCCCTATCTTTTTTTTACACGAACCATTTACTCTACTTATTCTCTACCAAAACTGATGAAATGAAAAAATCTCACTGTAAGAAGTTACTTTTTTTTAAAATTTTCTTCCGTTGTGCCATCAAATTCCGGAAGTGGTTAAAAGGGTAGCGCTTATGAGGACGCTCGTTGAGGATCAGATTCAATGTTTACGACATCCCTAATGGTGTGAAATTATTAAAAATATCCACTCCTTGAGACCTTTGCAAAGAAATCTTCACTCAACCAGTTTATTTCTATGATTTTTTATGGCTAATTCGATGAAGCTACACTTCGTTATTATGGCCGATTTATCGCAAATAGGGCATTTTTCCAGTGCCCTTTCCTCCGAAACAAAGTCGGTGACTCCCATTTATTTTTTTTAATTTTGGTATAAGTAACTCATGTTCTAAATCTAGGCGAGAAATGAAAAAATTCCACTTTGGGAAAATTTCGCAGGAATGTCCTTGAACCTGCATTTCACATATAGTATCTTTGAGCTGCCTGTGGTATCACCGACTGGTATGTGTTCTCGGTGACGGATCATACGGTAAGAATGTTCCTCAACAGTCGAAGATCTTTGCAAAAAGTTAGCGGCAACTTGGGCATAAATTCAAACTATCACTTTGCATGGAAATGCAGGTCCGTATTTATTTTATTTTGCGGTCTTAGCTACAATTCGACAAATAAACCGATGGCTTTTGCCAAACCAAAAAAAGGATCAGACGCATGGTTGATTTCTTTGGTATGAGCTCTCAAACAAAACCTTAATGCCACGGCCAGTCAGTTCAGTTGGTTCAGTTTAAAGCTGAAGTAATACACTAATTCTGTGCTTTCAGGCTTTCAAGTCGCAAGATAACTACAGTCCTTGATGTTTCTAAAATGATATTCAGTCTGTAGGCCAAAGGAGAGCGAATTTAATGGAAATGTGATCGATTTTTAAGGCCAATAAATCATCACTTGCGCGCTGTCTGCACTGAGTCCTACAATTACAGAGGGTCTCAATTAATGGCGTTGAACGTCAACTGTCAAATGGTCCAACGCTTTACTTACCACTCTAGTCGTGAAATAGTCTCCCTTGCAGTTGCTTGATAGGCAGGAAAACTAAGGATTCTGCAACCTATATATAAAATACAGAAGAAGGTTGAGACTTTCGCTTCCATCTTTCGCAACTATCGGCCGTTTATTTATTTAAAAATATGTCCCTATGGTGAAGCAATTTCTGCATGGTTTATTGTGATTCCTAAATGGACAAACCGGCTGCTATAGTTAATAACCCCTCTCAAACGTAAAAAAATCTACAAAACAAGAAAGCTAAAAAATAATAAATCGTTCGTGGATTGTGAGTCAATCACTTTATTTGATTTATTAGAAATACTGAACTCAGTATTGAGACTGGTCAGCGCTGAGTGTCTTTGACTATAAACTTCCGGCAAACAAATTACAAAACCTAATTTTTAGCATATCGTAAAATGGTTTTGAAAACTCACCGACTCACAAATAACATATCAGCTGTCAGCTCTGAACGTAAAAACCTTGTCATTATCGAACTACTCTTGTTTTTACCTTTGACCGGGACTAACTTTAAGGAACTGAGTATCTCAAGTTAAAGATGTCAAAAATCAATTTGAAGACCTTCCCGAAAAAGGAGCATAATATCGCTTTTTTGCCTCTTCTTTGGCATACAGTATGTGTCAGGCCCTTGAATCACATTTTCACTTCATACACCATAACCACCGGATGCCAAGATTTGGATTTTAAGGCCAAAAATCGATATCCGCTCCTTTCACGGGAAGTGTGTTACGCCGCAAAATGACTACTAACGTAAAATGTCACATTAACGCGAAATGTAACAACTTTTGACGCAAAGTGCAACATTAACCCTAATTGTAACAACTTGTGACGCAAAATGTAGCAACTTCCCTTACCGCAAACTGAACAACCTTTTCTATAGATCAGTAGCAGTAAAGCTTTTACTAAAAAGTTACATTGCTATTCACTGTGTGCGGGTGGCTGGACTTGGTCACAACAACCTTACGCGCTATAGCTTTACTTATAGTCTCAACCTTATAAAGTATGAGATTTTACGGATTCCCAAATTAATAAACTGCTATTTATGTTACTGTAAATATCACTACAGCCGGATAAAGTGGGAAGGAAGAGCTGAAGGTCGCAAGTGTTAATTGAGGTTGCTAGGCCTACACGACCGTCCCTGATACGTTGTGATATAATTGGGTCGCTCTCACGAATGTTTCTTTGAGTGAACGCCCCTTTCTGTAAGATTTTGTTTAGCAATGGTTATTGCTGTATTAAGTTTAATGTGATACAGTGTATCCAAAAAAGTTGTTTGTGTTGATGATTTGCCCAAATATGGATTATCAACATGCTCTTACGAGAATAGGCCTACCATCCATTGCAGAGTATCACAATATTGGCCGTTTTTATACTTGAAACGTTTAAGTCGTCCAGACGCATTTAAAGTTTGAGCCGTTAAAGCCGTCTGGTATAAAAACGGGACGCATAAAAGTAGACACCGTAACAGAAAAAACGAGATTTTTCTAAAAATGGACTGAGTTTTATTCTCGGACTGGACGATAGGCACGAGTAAACTCGGCGCAAAATTAACTTCAAACACTCGAATGTAAGAACAAATACACATGGCGGAATTGCAGACTCTGAAATCTAATTCTCCTCGACGTCGTCAAGAAAGACAAGAAATGGAGATGCAAATGTTTTTGACAAAGAAAATCATTCAAGGAAGCGCTTTTTTAGGCGATGGACGAAAAAATTATACCTGCTAACTCTCACGCATGCGTGAGTCTCACGTCTGCGAACCAAAAAAGTCGATCTCACGCATTGAGGACAATTTCTCACGCCTGATTTAGAAATCAGGGTGGCTTGTCCCTTAACACATTAACAACAAAAATTCAATTCAATATTCCCCGTAAATGTTCCAACCAACGGCGCTTAATGTCGAGTTTGAGTCCTTACTGAATCAGAACGCGCTAAAATGTCACTTTCCAGCGCCGCGTTCAATAGACTGGAAACGGACTCAAATAGCTTCGTAAATGTTCGAAAGTCATCGGAACATCTTCGGAAATGTTCGGTGGCGTTCGAAAGTCTTCCAAACATCGTGGAAAAAGTCTTCGGAAATTCCGCACATGAAGAGACGAAAATCTCACGCATTTGACTCAGAAAAAGTTGGCAGGTATAGGAAATAGATATGACCGAAGCACTTGGCTTGTGTGTCTTCGCGACCAAGAGAGCAAGGAAGGATCGAAGTGCTGATTAACAAAGGAGTTCAGGGCTAAATGCGTCCCAGTTTGGTCGTCCCGTTTTTAAACTAGACGCATTTAACGTCTGAGACGTTAAAGTCGTGTGATAAGTGCGTCTAAACGACGACTTTAACGTCTCAGACGACTTAAACGTCTCTAGCATAAAAACGGCCATTATTTTGCGAGCGCACCCTTCAGAATATAATAAACGATGACAAAAATTTGGGTAAGAAGCTAATTGAGCAGGGAGTCCAAGTTTCGTGCTTCCACCGTGTCCGATAACGGAAATATAGTAATTATTCGTGCGTTCGTGTTTTGTTATTGTTGTTGTTTGTTTATGATTAGAAGATAAAGTCAGTCGAGTTTCCGTCTGTCTTTAGAGCACGAACACAGTTAAAGACCATGTATGAGGCCCTGTCAGGATAAATTCCGACAAGCGACATGACCCAAAAAGTAGCGACAGCACAGAAAATGAAATCCCGACAGGCGACATGATTCCCGGCAAAATTCCGACAGTGGCATCAAGGCCGAGAATTAGCGATTTTAACACCGACACGGGAGATTTTAAAACCCAGACTAGCGACACAGGACCCTCCCCTGGCAGGGCCTCATGTATGACAAACGACATACCAGTTCTTTGTATATCAAGACCAGAGTTGTTACATTTTGCGTTGTTACATTTTACGTTAATGAAGTTGTTACATTTTGGGGTAAAAAGTTGTTACAATTCGTGTTAAAGAATTGTTATATTTTAGGTCCAAAGTGGTTAAGTATCACGTTAATGTTACTTTTTGCGTCATTTGTTACATTTTGCGGCGTAACGGGAAGCCCTTCATTTAGTAATGCCACTTAGCGATAAAAAAAAGTGTCTGGTCTCATCTTAGCGACAGATCAGCATTAACCCATCGGCACCCATGCCGGCCTACCGCTTGCGACGTCATCAGTTTTAATGGCCATGAACAACTTTTACATGTAGCATGTGTAGGGGGAAGAGATCTTTCAAACCATACCCAAATGAACACGATTCCGTCCAGCAGGCCAGAGAAAACGCGCAAAAACCAAGTGACGTTAACCGAAAAATTTGAATGAAAATCTTGTTCCACTACACACTTGCACTTCCTTCCACCTAATCCTATGATCCTAAAGGTTTTCCACAACTTTTTCCCACCGAAAGAAAGCCCAGGAAATGCCCAGCAAGAGAAAAAGAAAGCGAGGTAAGAAAAGCGAAATAAAAGGGGAGGAGAGAAAGCGAAATGTAGAAATTTTGCTTTCTGTGCATTACCGACCTTGGAAAGCTAATATTAAGCATCAGGAACAGAAGGGCGCCATGAACTCCACCAGCAAACAGAGGTTTGGCCAGTTTTGGTTCTTTTAGGCTAGAATCTGGCCAGAAAATGGCTCGACGGGCTTTAAAAGGCGTTTTTCGCCAAAATGCTCGGGCGTCAATGGGTTAAGTCTCTCTGAATCGATAGCAACAAAAGAACTCTGTGATACCCGCGGAGAGGGGGGAGGGGGGTGGGAACTAATAAAAAAATTAATACGGGGAGGCTCCGCCCCGAGGTCCAACCCCTTAACCTTTTATATATCATTTTTGACAGAAAAGGTACCGTTTTCGTATACTTTCCATTAGAACAGTACAGTCATGAGGTATGTGTGGTCAAAATATTTTAATGAAAGGTCCTTTTAAATACCTAAATGACAGATTTACCTACCCTTTCATATACTGCAACTCGTGAAATCCCTACCCTTTCATATACCTGAAGGGTAAAAAAGGTACCCCTTTCGGGTGGAGCCTCCTCGTATGGGCCATTATAGGGATTACCCGCCCCAGCACCACCACCACTCCGGGCTGTGATACCACATTTGGTCCTATAAGCGGTAGTGATTGATACTAAAGAGAGGTGAGAACCAACTTTATACAAACACAAGAGAAAATGGATCATTGGACCATGAACGATTTTAAACCAAAGTGTTGGAGACCATTCGAACAACGAGCAAGTCCTAACATCACTACAACATACACAACAAAAATAACACACAACTGTATTTTCCATGATCAGCCACGACTTCACTGTTATATGAACATTAACGTTCAGCTTATCAATCACCGCTTGATTAAAAGATTAATTCTGAACAAAGCCAGCAAAACGTATGGCAGAATACACTGACGTTCCCGCGGGTAAGCTAATTCATCGTAAGACCCCGGCTCAGTTGTTCATTGTTTGTTTGGCTATAACACCCGACTAGTATACGGGGGGACGTGGGTTCAAATCCCGCTCAGGGCAAATTTTCTTTCAAACATTTCGTCTTAAAATATGATTATTTGGGGTGTATAGGGTTAGGGTTTCCTTCATTTATAGTACCGGGAATCGAACCCGGGAAACACTGGTGGAAGGCGAACGCTCTCACCACAGCGCCAACCCTGCTTTGAATGTGATCCCTTGTTGGAATTACCTGATTTCGACACCTTTAGCTATTTAGCAACTGCTCCATAAAATCATTCTTTTAGCCGTCTTTCTCGCCGAGCCTTTGTTTACACATTATCCAAAGTTTCTTTTCATGTCTAGTTGCTACATTAATCTCTCGTCTAACCGAAAGAGCTGAAAACTCTACATGAGGTTTGAAAAATTAGACCTGCGAAGGTTTACAGTAAACTTACGGTTTGAAAACTTCTTGAAATAAAATATCCAAACGTCCTGGCAGCCACCCAGACCAAACTCGTTTACTCGTAAAACATCAATTCGCAGTTAATTCAACAAACTGGTTTCAAGTATCCCAAAATTGTCTTTAAAGGCTTTACACGGCTATTACGCCGTGTCACAAGCAAAATTTTGAATATAGACTCACTTGATTATATTAAAGCTGCATGAAAATTTTACCAGGACAACAATGACTTACTAAACAAAACAGCTCATCCGAAAAGCCGAATGCTACAAATTCACTGCCAACACTTGTGTTTTTTAGTGGCAACCGTGCAGCCAGCCCTCCTGTATCCCACAAACCATCAACGTATTAACATTAAATAATTGAAATTCAACACGCGAGAAATTGAGATACGCTTCACGGTTTCCGCAAGCGTTGAATTGTTTTTAAAAAACACATTAATAATTGGTGAAAAAAATACAAAACAATTTAATTTTTAATGAGTGTCTTTACACTCTTTTTTTTTTTTATAAGAATATATTTTATAAGAATATCGAGGCTGAAATTTGCGAGATTTTAAGAATATTTTAAGAATAAATCTGAGGCTGAAATCGTGAAAAGAATATAATTTCGTGCGTTGAAAATCTGTAAATACCATATAATGATATGTTTTTACATAACTTTTTACTTTAACTAACAAGCAATAGCCAAATGTTCAATGACGAGCGGTACATGTAATGTATTTGTGCAGTACAAAACTTGTAATGGGATACCCCAATACGTCCTTAAACGGAAATGTCATAAGCTATAATTAAGAATATTACTAGAATATTTTCAGCCTAAAATCGACAGAAAAATAGGAATATTCAGCCTGGGCCGGAAAAAAAGTATTCTTATATAAAAAAAAAATTGTGTACATCTGATAGAGACACGGCTAAATTTTACATCCGATAAAACACTCCTGCTCACTTATTAAACATTACATAAACTTGGGCGTATCAGGAATGATTACTCAGAGCTCTTGACGCAATCACTCTAAAGAGGTACGTATAATCCACATTTCTATCAAAGCATGATTTTCATTCAGTTGACCAAAGGTGATCTTAAGCCACACACTCTGTCGGACGGAATGAGCAAGGTGTTAAAGCTCTAGCTACTACATACACGAGAAAACAATACACTGGTGTAGTATTTTGGATGAACAATGCTTAATTATGACTATTGTTCCAAGAACGTTACTTCAGTACACTTTATTAGTCACCACTTTGGCCAAACCTTACTTTCAACAGAAACCGACAGAAGATGCCAGGATCGAAGAGATTGGAAGGGAAAATGAATACATATGTCGCTTCCGGCTATCCTTCGCTCGATCAAAATAAAATAATTGTAGAGATAATTAGGCACGATTATTTCAACTTCACACCCTGAGTGATAAGAGGAGGACAAACCTACATGTACATTTTCGTAAGTAAACTTATCCATAGCGAATTTATCGGTTTATTTTTTACATAATCTACTCCATTTCAACGCAGCATACTAATTTTATTTTGCTTGGCCAACAAATTACATCAAGCAAACATTAAGTTTTCCCTTCGTGAAATAAAATTATTAAAGCCGAGTCTTTCCACTTGGAAACTGAAACCATGCTACACTTTTACTGTCAACACTTGTAATTGTTGTTAGGCTTCTTTAGCAAACAATTTAAGTCACAGAAATGTTTAGGGAAAACACACTTTACTTTTCCAATTTCCGAGAGATTGTCTACTTTCCGAAAATGCTATCTGGTAATATTTTGCACTTGCAACGACAGCGTTGCCTCTCCGAAAGAAAAGGAATTAGTTTCCCAGCGGTGGCAAATTTCATAAAAGAAAATTCAAGTTTTGATCACAATTTCATCCTGATTTCTCACGCGAAAGAGTCCCCGCCAAATCAAACTGATGAGAGTCTTTGAGCTGATATCAAAGCAAGCCGTAATAGTCGTTCATGCGTAAGAGCACCATATGGCAACAGATTAATTAGAGAGCTACATCAATTGCATCTGATACAAACGTTTTGCGCAAATTTTAGAACAGTATAAGCGATCAGTCGATAGTGTAGCATATATAGAACGTGATAAAAATAGACTTAAGTACTTTGAAAAACACTGCTTTGAAAATTGAGGGAGTTCACATTTATTGAGGATGTCTGATTTGCTGAGTACAAGAAATCAATGTCAAAGTGGATAATCTCAATTCCATAAAGAAGTGGCTTCAATAAGTGAGTAAGGGAAAACAACAGACAAATGAACGTAGAGACACACATAAACAATCCATACGTGAAAGCTGCATTGTGACTAAAATCGGGCATCTATTCAACAAGTTGCGGGTTAGGTTTAGCAATCAGTACTTGAAAGCAATTCAATCAATAAAAAAACTGTATTATGTATTAGGTACTACTGCATCAATTCTTCAACTAAGATCTTATCGAAAGATCACTGTCAAATTACACAAGAAACCAAACAGGCGATATACCAAGATGATTTATAGCACTGATCGAAAACGAAACCGAGTAACTAGGAAGTAATGTGGCAGCACTGCCAGTAAGTAGCAGATTCAACTGAGATGCACGGAACAAGGGTTCAAGGTTTCTTTTCACCGATCACTCTTAACTGAAGTTACTCACCCGTCTTGCCCTGAAATGATATTCGTTACAGACTTTGTCTTTGTCCTCTTGCAAGAAAGGAGATTCTGCAACCTGTGAAAATTCACAACATGAAGTTGAGGTTAGCAGTTAAGGTCGCTTTTATGTCCCATGCAACTCTTCACAGCATGTATATCTCTTTAGTCGATCACAATTTATGGGTTTGCAGTGATTTGTAAATGACTTATTGGCTCTTTCTTTAAAACACTGTTCTTGCCAAAAGTCCTTAGTGCACAGTTTTCAAAGTTAATTGAATATAATGTCATTCCATCCAAAAAAAAAAATCTCTGGAGTCGATGGCCACTGAAGAAATCGGGTCTGCGATACTGTACTTGGTCCTACGAGCGATCATTAAACTGGAAGCGATCGATCTAGAGAGATATGAACCAAATCTTATCAAAGCCTTATTTCCAATTAAACAGAACCGATTTCAAACCAACGAGTTAGAGACCATTCCGAGAACGAGCAAGTCCCAACATCTCTACTATAATACACACACGGGAAAAAGACACACAGCTGCGGTAAATCGCCTGATCCATGCTTTTTCTCAGAATGTTGAATTTCAGCTCACTCACCACTTAATCGGACTTTAATTCCAAAGGATACCAACAAAAAATGGCAGAATCAGACCACGACACTGCACTCGCGATGAGATCGGTAGAAAGCAGACCTGAAAGCGGAACTCGTTTACATATCTTTCGATCAAAGTACGATGACTACATCACGCGATATTTTAAACTTGGCACCCGGAAGTCATCCGATTAGGCACGTCCTAAAACTACTCATTGGGGGAATTTACCTTTCACTTTTGTTTTCCAGAGGCTACCTCCAATTCACAACGTATCTATGATTTTTGGTTCGTAGCCTAATCATACTGTGTAAACAGCGAGTATTTCTTTACTGGTAACACAACGCGCACAAGAGGTTTATTTCAAACTTGTTTATTCACAGTAAGATCAACCGTTATCCAACCACCTCAAAACATCCTGCTGAAAAAAGCCATTGTAAACAAGGAAAGAATTGCCTTTATAAAAAGTTCCAGTACTTACTGTCAGACGTTCTTAGGCGAAACCCTGAAGAAGCAGGCTAGATACAGAATATATACCCGGCAAAGCTTGGCCGGTCGTGCGCGAAAACAGCACCAGCTTAGATCTCTTGTCAGAGAACGTCTTGTGCAAATTTTAGAACCGATTAAGAATTTGTGTTACAAATGACGTCTATATTCCTTACCGTCTCTTGACTGAAAGAATCCTCCCTATATTTCCTTTACGTAAAGAAGGAATTGTTAACCTAAAAAAAAAAATGGCAAAATATAATCGGACATCGAACTGAATGCAATAACAGCCATCCCGCTGAGTACATAAGATGAATTTTCAAGTTATTAAAGAAACTATCTCCCTTTTAAGGCTGCAAAAAAACATAAGGAAAAAGAAACATAGAAACCAGGTATAAGCAATCGTTATGTGCGGTTTGTGATCGATGGTAAAGAGTGTAAATTGTGTTTGTTGGACGAGCGATGGAGCGATCACTGATTGATGAATAAACAACGGCATTCTGAGGTACGCTCATAACATAATTTTCAGCTTATCACTCACCAATTACTCGAAATCTTACTTCCAAACGAAACCAACGACAAATTAAAACTTGTAGGATGATGATCAACGATCAACGCCACTGCAAAGCGGAATATAAAGTGAGAGCGGAAATTCTTTCGATCAAAGTCTAATGATTGATTGTCACGCGATCGGCGACGATCGCACAACCTTGTCACCGGAAATGAGTTCCACGGCATTTAGTTTATAGTTTTTACTGAAAAGTATTTTCATCTCAAAGTATTCTGGGTTATCCAAAGCGGAATTTATCTTGTATATTTTTTTTACCGGAATGTATTTTTATCCCATAGCATGCTAAATCTTTTCGGTTCATAATCTAATGTCATGCACCAAAAAACACGATCAAGAGGCGCTACTTGAGATTATAACTGAACGCCAAAACATCCATGAGCATTTTTTTTCCAAAACTCATTTACTGTCAATAAATTAGACTCCCAAAGTGAAAACTCCCTGAAAGACCCTGAGACATAAATTCCCCTTTTATAGTTTGGAAATCTTTCAGGCCCGGAAGGGGTTTTGGGTATACGGTATCTAGAGCCGTTTTAATTCAGGTATATAGTATTTTTGTGTTATAATTCGGGTATAAAGTATCTGGTTTTTCCTGAATTTTAGGTATTCGGTATACAGACATGGGTTAAATGCTTCAAGAAAATTTTAGGTATTAAGTATCGCACAGTTTACAATTTTAAGGTATACTGGTATCTTGAAGGGAAAAAAAAAAGGGGGGGGTATATTGGTACCCACTACCCCCCTGGCCGGGCCTGATCTTTAAGGTATGGCGGTTGACCTCGAATAAGATTGGAGATCAAGAGTTACTAGTGTGGACGAGGCCTTGGTCTTAATGGAACTATGGGTTTGACAATCTGTGAAAAAAAAAACCGTGAAAACTGTTTTTTTTTTCTTTTCGGTTATTCTATCGTCACATGCATGCACTGATGAAGGAATACCACAACTTGAAGCACAAGCAAAGCCAGGCAGACTATATGTGTCCGTCTCTTGAGTAAATAAGTAAACGATTTGCATTTGGAGAGTAAGACCCCATTTGAAGGTCGGTTCATTATTCAGAGACTATTCCATTTCATTGGCCTTAAACGGCGACATATTTTGGAAGAAAAAGCAAGCAAGGCTACTTACACGCAAGGAACATTTTCATCTTCATCAGGGTGTTACAGTTTACGACCTCGAGGCAAAACGACGTTACTGTTTAAGAATAAGTTGCGGATATATATCATACCATAGTTATCACGTCAGCACGTGTCGCAATTCAGTGACGTATTCGGCAATTAATTTGAAGGCAAGTAGAAACCTAAAAAAACTGACGACAAGAAATCAATCGAACATGAACAGATTTCATAGTGCTTCTTAATAAACTAATAACACCTGCTGTGTCAGTATTAATGTTGAGTACACGTGGTAAATCAACAATCAACCAATCCATCCATCCATTTATTCAACATTCAATCAATCAATAACTTTATTTATGTGTCCATTCTCAACGCTGGCCACGGTGGCCTACCAATGGGGAACACTGACAAGCTAACATACCAATATTTATTTACATTTAACAGTCCATGGAACAGTAGAGTGTCCAACATTACAATACAGTTTTCACAATCGCCTAATGCGTTATGTTAAGCCCCGGCTAAACGATCAAACATTTTTATCCGACATCGTGTTGGAAGAGCATGTTTGCCCGTTTAGCCACCTCTCTCAACTTTGCTTTGAAATAGTTTTCCATGTTTGATCTCTGTTGATCTAGATAGAACCCATTTTCATCCAATGCCGTTGATCGTTTAGCCACCTCGTGCACAGCCGGAAAACTCCAACCAAACGGAACCACATGTTGTTTGTCCACATAACGTCTAAGTTTTAGCTTTAATAGGGAATTTAAATCGTTCCGTGGGCTCACTTTCAGGTGACTGTTTGGCCCGGAGGGGGGGCTACTCCCAGAAAATTGGGTGGGGATGTGCGGCCCTCTTCCTGAAACCCTTACCCTAGTTCAGACCAAAATCTGCGATTTTCCCTACCCTATTTCAGACCTGATCAAAAATTCGATACCCTATTTCAGGCCTATTTCACGTACACGGTTGGCGTAAGCATAATTAAAGACAAAACAGAAGGGCTTTAGTTGATGGTCTTATCGCCTAAAGATGAAAAAGTAGCCTCTTCTACAAAAACATACCCAATTCTAGACTAGAGTGCACAAACCATACCCCGTTTCAGACCAAAATGGTCAAAATTGATACCCTATTTCAGACCAAAACGGCTAAAAAACCATCCTTTGGGGCCCCAGATACCAGATACCTATAAAGCCAATATAAGGGAGTACCCCCCCCCCCCTCCCCACTCGGGGCTGTTTGGTCAAACATTCATGGCAAAAAAGGTGGCGTTCGCCGTTTAGAAAACGCGCGGTGAATTTATTCAAAACGTGGCATTTGCCTACATTTACTGGTGTTCACCAATCGGAAAATCCAAGATTTTCCAAGTGTTTTGCAGCCGGTGAATTCGAGTATTCGTTCCATTATCGGGTTGTTTTCCCTTACGGTGAACGCCGGAAAACGCGCGTTTTCTGGAGTTCACCGGTCGGTTAACACTTGGCGAAGAATGTCTTGTTTGCCTGCGTTCACTGAAGTTTTCCCGTTAACCGGTGTTAGCAATTGAAAACCGGCATTTTCCCTTGTTTTCCAGAACGGGAAATGCCGGTAAATTTAGCAAAACACACTGTTTTCCAGAATTCACCTCTAGGTTAACGTAGGGAAAGCATAGTGTATTCCCGTGTACACAGAAGTTTTCTCCTGTTTTCTTGTATTTGCTGAGACGGTGAATTCAAGAGAATTCAAGAAAACCCATGTTTTCCAGCGTTCACCGTTCGGTAAATGCACGGAAATTATCGTGTATTCCTGCGTTTTTCAGAGGTTTTCTTGTGCTTTTCTTGCATTTTCCCAGGTAGTAAATGCGCGTGAATTCAGAAAAACGCTTGTTTTCCAGCGTTCACAGTTTGGTTAACTTTTGGAAAATATCGTGTCTTCTTGTGTTCGCAGGAAGTTTCTTGTATTTTCTGGGACAGTGAATTCGGCTGAATTCAAGAAAACGCTTGTTATCTGGCGTTCACCGTACAGTTAATGGGTGGAAAATTGGGCGAATTCCAACGTTTCCCTCAAGTTTCCCTGCATTCCCTGGGACGCTGTATTCGGGTGTTTTTCAGTGCGTATCGCTCGGTATTGTTCGGTTACTCCCACCCCGTGCTCGAGATATTTTTGCTCTTTCTGTAGCCTGACGGCCTGCTGGCTACCAATGTTCAGGGGACTAAAGCCCATTCCCTTTCCCAGTCAGAACAACAAAAACAAAAGGTGTTGTTAATTCCAAAAATATGATTTATTAAAAATTGTGCAAATTTACATGCAAAGCGCTATGAGCGCTGTTTACTATCTGCATTATGTACAATTATTCACATAAAATACAACGGTAATTTTAATTGTATTTTCTCACTCTTACAAACAATAACCATACATAGTCTTCAAAGCCGGCGCTTTTTGCTACTAGTAGGATATTACTAATAGCCTAGTAGTAGCTCAACCAATCAAAATGCTGCATTGATGATACACCACTATTTGGATTTTACTAATATCAAATATACATACGGCTGTCATTAGGCTTTGAAAAAGCTGCCCACAAAAGAAAGTAGGGGACATTGTAAAGTTTCGAAAGCAACCTGGAGGTATGTCCTTCCAGAAATATGGTGATTATAATGTATGTACGTAAGATTTGGAGCAATTTTTATTTATTTCTTCACACAGTGAGTGTTCGCAGGATGCCCACACAACCCTTCTGGCTAAAATTTCACTCAAAGGCCATAAAGTATTCAAGACATTTTCAAATTCTAAGTTGCACTGACCTTCAAGTTATTCTGTGTTCACACCTGAAACATGTTAAGTCTGATCATGAACAAAACTTTTTTCACTATTAAAGCTGTTCACATCAGGCGGTGCACTGCTCGAATCGTAACTGAGAATGATTTAGACTACCTCAAGAGGTGGTTTAAATCATGCGAGACTAAACATGTTAAACATTTCAACCAATAGCAGAGAGAAAGTGAGCACAGGCTTGAGTAAGCTTAAACCACAGAATAAATCTAACAGCAAGTTTGAGCTCCATTTTTTACTACAAGTGTAATTATTTGAATTTTATGCATGTTGCATAAAACTGCATAAATTATACAGCCAGGCACCTGGAAAGTGTTTGAAATGGATGGATAATTAATGTGAACAATAAAATTACCAGCAAATTTACAGGAAATGTGTTTTGTTTAAACATGTATGTTGTAAACATGTTTCACTACTAGTGTGAACACAGCATAAGTTGCATGTCTTAATGAGGCAGTTGCCAGCTTCATCAAATAACAACCCTTTTTACAGTGCTGACAGACTGGGGGGTAAATAAAGTTTTTATTTGATTTGATTTGCTAAACATTTTAGCTAGCAAACAAGCTAAGAATTTGACAGATAAATGGCATCAAAGTAATTTAATATCGGGCTTTATGCAAAAACCATGTATCTTAATGATGCCTTCAATGATTTTATGCAAAACCATGTATCTTAATGATGCCTTCAATGATTTTATGCAAAAACCATGTATCTTAATGATGCCTTAAATGATTTTATGCAAAAACCATGTATCTTAATGATGCCTTCAATGATTTTATGCAAAAACCATATATCTTAATGATGCCTTCAATGATTTTATGCAAAAACCATGTATCTTAATGATGCCTTAAATGATTTTATGCAAAAACCATGTATCTTAATGATGCCTTAAATGATTTTATGCAAAAACCATGTATCGTAATGATGCCTTAAATGATTTTATGCAAAAACCATGTATCTTAATGATGCCTTAAATGATTTTATGCAAAAACCATGTATCTTAATGATGCCTTAAATGATTTTATGCAAAAACCATGTATCGTAATGATGCATTAAATGATTTTATGCAAAAACCATGTATCTTAATGATGCCTTAAATGAATTTTTTTTTACCCCAAGACTAATTTCAATACGAAGTACATCTGGTCTGTATGCCAGAAAAGACACAAGATAAAAATAATTATCATCAATTTTGCATAAGACCCTTATACTGCCCCTTAATCAGCACGCACAGCCCAAAGCAAATGTTGTGGAACTCCAGTTGTGGTCCTTTCACTTGGAAGACTGAGCTTCCGGCTTACAGACTGCCTCTTTTGTTGGGGTGTCATTCCCGCCTTCCACCGTTCATCAAGCAGTCGCAAATACTTCGTAACATCGTCCATTCTCCAGGTTAGAGGTCTGGTGGCCAAAGCATCATCCTCTGCATCAGACTCATCTGAAGAGATCAAGCCAATATGCAGGGCCTCATACATTTGATTACTCTTCTCCTCTTCTCTCACCACGTTCAATCTTTTGTCAAGTTTCTAAAAAGGGTCAATAAATTTATTATTTAGTTACTTTGGTAAATATTTTACATTCAAGCAAATCATAACTTGATGGTTACTGTTAGTATTGCATACTGTGCACACTCATTCTGTAAGGTGGTTTATCATGTTTTTTTAGATGCAACTGCATGTAAGTTTTAAGATTTTCTGGTGCCAATTTTACTGGTTGTATACATTTATTGCAAAAAATATAGCTTTTGAAATACAGCTACAGAGAATCATATGTTTGTAATATTGACAGCCTTTATCATGAATAAAAGGATTAAGTCTTCATAGTATTATTGCTTGTAAACTTGTAATTTTTTCTGTTCTGATCACAACAAGCACAAAGTGATGCATGAGACACTCAAGCAGTCAGCAGACACCCACGATCAAGTGAAAATAGAAAAATGCCAAACTATCCAGCAGGCAGCTGAGTGTACACTTAACTAGTTATGTTAAGTTAACAAATTTGGTTGTATGTATTGCACCATTATGTGATGTCATCACTTTAAATGACCAAAGGGTCAACTTGTGGTCTTTGGTCAACTGAAAAAAATTACAGTGAAAGGGTTTAGTACTTTGTCTACAAAATAAGGGAGATCCATACCCTCTTCATTCTTTACCTTCTCTTCTGGTCCTGCTGGTACCTCTCATAAGTTCCACTTTGTTCTTGTCTTCGTTTTTTCTTACACGATGCAAAGTTCTGAGAAATGGCATCTATAAAAAAGCATATTAAACAATGGTTATTTTTTAACAAAATATCATGCTGAATTGGTTTGTCTCAAATTAGTTTAGAACAATAACCACTATTGGAAAAGGTGTATAGAAAACACAGTTTTACTAATAAATTTCTCTCATTTGTTGTGTTTTGTTAATGATCTTTTGATTCAAAGGGTTTATTAAATGGTCAATATGAAATTATGAAGGTTTGTAAATATACAGCAGTTTTTAATTACCAATGAGTGTCATAAAACCAACTGGCACTTTCAACAAAGTATTCACCTGCTGTCTGGCCAATCAAAACAGATTTAAACCAATCAGAACTCAAAGCAAACACATGTGACTGGCATCAAGCGTGGGAAAACATTTAACCATGTTCTTTTTGTTTCTGATACAGTCACATGTTAAGCCGTAGCCCCTAATGTTAGTCGGCGGGTATAAAGTACAGGTCACATTCCACAGGTCAACAGACAGGTCACCTGGCTATGGATAAATATAGAAACCCAACAGTGTCTCCTAGCCCTAATCACTATCTAAAATTTTTTACAGATTAAGGAGAAACTGTTGGCTTAGTTACCAATCAATAAAACAGTGAACTGTACCTGTGACCTGTGGAATGTGGGTACTCTATACCCACCTAATGTCAGTGTAATGTTGGTCTAGTAATCACGTCAGGGCTATTATGGTTTTAATTTTACAATTTTTATAAAATCAAATCAAATGAAGAATGATTTATTTCATAAATCATTCACACTTATTATAAAATATGTAGAGACTTATAACAGTGCTTTCCAAAAACCTTCCAAAGTAGAAGGTGTGCAGTACAGTGTAGAACTGACCAAATCACAGGTATAAATATTAACAGGTTATGAACCGGTTATGTTCTTTTTTTTTGGACCTCCTGTATGTAGATGGATCTTGGAGCTTGCCAATTTATGTGTGTAAATAATTATTAACTGTGTTCTGCAATACCTGCATCTTGAATAACATGTATGTATGTATGTGTGTATGTATGTACAGTGTATGTTACATGAGAGCTTACCCAGAACTCTCCTCTTGGTGCAGAGTGCATCATTTTTTCTTTGCTCAACTTCTTGAATTTCTGTCAGTAATGTATTTGTTATCTGTTGGTCTGGGTCTTCAATCTCCCTATAAAAAGCACAACATGACCCATAAAATTAAATCCACTTACATACATGTATAAAAAGGTCTTCTTTAGAAACTTTCTACTTACTTATAAGTAGGATTAAAGCACTGACTTAAGCATGCAACAACACTGAGCATAATTCATGCTCCAACCTGGATGGAATGATAGTCCATTGCAAGGCAACCAACGAGAACACTATTTTTGTCAGCTGGTTTACCTTCTGGTTCAGTGGTGCCCTGGGTGGAGTAAACTCTATTGCATTTACCCTAACATCAAACCACTGACTCTTCAATTAATTTAAGATCAATGCTCTAACCATGAGACTACTGCACCTCCACATGAATCAGTGGTGCACTTAAATTAAACTCTTGTTGTCAATAGAATTTGAGACAAAACAAAAATGAAAACAATATTTCAACGAAAAATGAAGACAATATTTGAGCAGTGAATCAGTTAACATTCTTTACAGTTAGTGGTTGAAATCACACTGGATACCCCTGTGATATTATGGTAGGTGGAATGGTGCAAAATTCAAGGAGTCAAAATCGCTTCCAACATCAACAACCAATCTGAAGTTCAACGTTTTCTTTCTATATCAACAATAAAATCCGTCCAACTTCAAAGGCTAATGCAATAACCAACACTTAAAACACACCTAATTCAGCAACGAAATTAAGTCAACATCAACAACAATTCCTCTTTTCAACATCAACAGCGAATCACCTCAAAACCAACATCGAAAAGCTCGAAAGATTTCACAAGATTCACATTTGCCAGCTTCCACTTTTTTAGGAGGTTCGTTGGTTGGAATAAAGGGCATTTCTTTCTTTCAAATTGTTTTTAACTTTCGACAGGTCAGTAAATGCCAAAGTTTATTCACGGCTGCTTCTAAATATAATTTTTGTTGGTGACATTTTGGATCTGTAGACGCAACTGTTCCCACCGCCAAGTTAAATTTAGGATTGAATTTCATTGGCTTTGAAAACCACAAAGTTGAAATTCTTTATTAACGAATCTGTGGCTGATTGGTTAAAAAACCTTGGGTGGCCCCGGTTGAAGTCGTTGCACTGTAAAAACATGTCATATTTTTTTCCCTGTTTACCGTCACTTGACTTCAAGGTTGTTGCTCGCAAATAAATTAATTTTACTCTCTTTCAACTTTAAAAGAGCATGTTAAGATCAACAATATATTGATGTACACTGTATGTTGGAGAGAAAAAAAATTATTTATGCAATTAGTGAGTGCTTGTACTACTACCCTGGCTCCAGAGGCCCGTTGAAAAAAATAAATATCCCTGAAAAGCCAAAATAGACACCTAGGATATTGTACTACTGACAGTGTTTCCGGACTCGACTGCCAGTAAACAAACGCTGCATAAGTTTTGGCTTCCTTTACATCTCTTGGACTCTACATGTATATTTTTTTTAGCCTCAAAAAGGCTTCTCTAGTGTAGACTTCTAAAGAAAAAGAAGACATCAACGCATTCAGGAGTCAATCTCTCCATGTGATAAATGCTGTGCATGTCAATCCATGACAGTGTCCCTTTAAAAATACTTTTATGTTTAAAACCACTGCAACAAACATAACAACTGACACTGTTAAACACTCAACCTTAACCTGCTGAAACTGTAGTGGATTTATCCTGAACCTGAATTCTCCAAGAAAAAGTTGTTTTCCCTTGATTCGCTTCACTGTTCAATGTAATTTTCCCCTCTGGTTCAAACACATTTGAGGGATGGGATGGAAATGTCTTGGATGGCTGAATGATTCTTGGAGTGTGGGGAGGGGGTGACAATGATGCTGACGTGATACATGTAGTACAGGGGGGTCGCACCACTGAGATACTGTCGCAACGAACAAAGGTGAAAAGCTGAGAAAAATGCAAGAGCCGGCGCGTAATTTGAAATTTCTTGAAAGAGAAGGGCTTCCAAAACTTCTCTTTTAAAAAATACAATGTGGAATTGATCTAACTTGATGAAAAACTTATCAAACAATTCAGTGTTTACTTAACTTAGGACGTTAAAGCTTTAAAACCTACCGATAGATCGGGGTACCTAGTATTAAATCTTTCGTTTCTTCCCAGAGCTTGTTGGCGATGGCGTACAAAGAGAGACCTCGCAACTCGGCCTCATTTTAGCATCCAACTCAGCAATCTTCGCCTCCATAATTTTGAAGCCTTCTGTCATCTTACTCACAATATTCTCAAGAACTTTGGAGACCGCATCAGCGAATTCACTTTGGTTGCCTTCCAAGAAACAAAGTGAATCATTCACTTCTCCTAACTGCCTAGCGAGCTCCACATTGTCAGTCTGTTCTAACGTTTCTTTCACTCCTCTAATTCTTGTCAAGATCGTTCTGAACTCCGATCCCACTGTGTTTACCCAAATCGAACGCAGATCAAACGCCGCGGATAGAATTCAAATGTTTGACAACAACAATATAACAAACGATGTGATTGGTCCATATGCTTTGTGAAAAGGACTACTATTGGCTAGTGAAATTTGTTTTGATCAGCGGTCTGCTTTAGCCAAACACACCAAACAGGAGAATTTTCCATACAATTTTCGATCTTTGCTTCGGAGTTCTTTTCAAAATGCCGAAAAGAAGTCCACCTCGAAAGCTGAAGAAAAGAAGAAGGCGTCGAATTCTGTGTTCTCGTTGTGGAAGTAGTTATTCTTACTCGGGATCAAGGTCTCATTCTTGTGGAGACGCCGTGATCAACAACGCTTCATCCGAACAAGAGGCCGACTTGGAGTTTCACACCAGTGCTGATGGCATATAATAGGGCTGGAATCGGATACCAGCTGCCACGAAAAGGTTGATACTGAGCCCCTCTTATCTTCAGACCTCCGTAGGAGATTAGCAGACCGGCTTACAAAACGTTTCAACGAGGAGGACTTACCGTCGATTGCATTTACCTGTGAACGCACGCGCCCAAAACATGTTTTCACGTGATGTCAAACGTCTGCGTCTCAGGTGTCAAACTTTCAAAGTTTTCCCGCCCAAATGTGAAGTTCCTTCGGTGTTCTCGTGGTTCAATTCACAGTCAACGCAGCCAAGAAATCTGAGGAAAGTCAGCGAAAATCCGTTCACTGATATCTATGATATATATTGAAAGTAGGACGCCTTTTTGATAATTTCTTCCTTTGTTGTTGACTAAAAACATATCCCTACAAGTAGTGAAACACGAGCTGAAACTTGACATTTGGGCGGGCAAACTTTAAAGTTTGACACCTGAAATGCAGACGTTTGACGTCAAGTGAAAACATGTTTTGGGCACGTATGTTCAGGGGTAGATGCAATCGACGGTAGCCCATTTCGATGATGACGATCCAGTGGCTAATGTCACTGACACTGTAGCTGGGGACTCTGTTAGTGAGAACAGGGAGGGATCTGAAGATGACAGCGATCCAAGAGGTGATTTTGATTATAACCAACAGCAAGAGCAAGAAATCACCAGCAGTTCGCTGCCATTCTCAGATAAATGCTGTGTGCTTGTTTATTGGTTTTGTTATTTTTATTTTCCTGGCGGTGTGGATTTTCTGTTTCTGATTCAGCAGTAGAAATGCTGCTTTAAAAGTCTTCTCTTAAAACGTATCTTTTTATACATCATTTTTTATCAGTGTGAATAGTTAGTTGTGTAATATAAAGCACTATGTAAATATTTTTATGTAATGTTTAATAAGTGAGCAGGAGTGTTTTATCAAGTTTAAAACACGAGGCGCAGCTGAGTGTTTTAGAACTTGATAAAACACGAATTGCGAATTCATTGAACGGCTTAAAAAGCATTATTGTACATCTATCCATTCTTACACTAAAATTTAGATTTTGGGTTATTTTGGCCTAGAAAATTGGATGTAAAATCTAGCTGTGTCTTTATCAGATATAAAGACACTCATTAAAAATTAATTTCTTTTGTATTTCCTTCATGAATTATTAATGAGGGTTTTAATATGCTATCAACCTGAATCAGTTTTTGTGGTACTAATGTTAGAGTTCGTATGCAAAATCCTTGTCATACTGTTCAGGTGAAACCCATTAAGAACATACTTTGCTGTGGTTGTCTTTGTTTGCTTTTTCATTATATTTTTACAATAATGATTTTCATAAATTTCTGCTGTTTAATTTTGTTGCTCCTAGGAGTTGAAGGGTTAAGAATGAGTGAAGGGTATTCTGCAAAAGGGATGTTTATAGCTTTTTTGTTTTTAAATCCAAAATATCTCTAAACTCACTTTACTTTGGAATATAGACTGGAAATGAAGTTCTCTTCTTATTTTGCAATTAGAAAGTAAAGCTAGGATCCAAAGGATTAGCTTTTGACTTTTCCCAAAAACTCAACAAAAACAAAAGGATGTGATGCATGTTTGATTTCTTTTCTTTTCTTTGAGTTGGTTCAGTTTTAAGGTGTCAGAAATGAAGTTCTGCACTTATCAGGGTTCCAGATAATTAAGTTTGTAAGGCAGGGTGTCAACTAGGAATTCCATCGGGTCAAATTCCCACTGCGCCCACTAAACCATTATAAACTTTCTACAAAATTGGTTAGGTCATAAAGCTAACCTTACAGACCCCCCTCTTATCTGGAACACTGACTTATTATGTCACCCTGCTGGCAGAGCCTCTCTTAAACTCTGAAAGAAAGACTCTGCAGAAGTCGAGTCAAGTCTTTATTGAGCATACACTTGTTGTTGCCTGGATATAATTCTGAGCCCAGGATGAATCGTGTGGGTTCAGTGTCGTGGGCTCAGTTTTGACCTTTGGTTTATCAACAGAATTAAAGTGTGTGGTCAAAAACCAGTTTCACGACAGAAAACTGGATTGACTAGCCCACGAGTTGGGGCTGTGGCGACTTGAAAGACATGACTTGATTTCTGCAGAGTCTTTCTTTTAGAGTTTAAGAAAGGCTCTGCTAGCAGGGTGACATAATAAGAGCAGAACTTCATTTCTGATGCCTTAACCAGTCTGTATGCCAAATTAGAGCAAATTTAGAGAGATTTGGATTTTAAGGCCAAAAACTGATATATGCCCCTTTTGCAGTATACCCTTCAAATGGTAGGCAGTAATCATCAGACAGTTATTCTAATTTTATTTTTCATTTCCAGGCTGATGTGTGCCCACTGAGTCACTGCTGTCCTGAGGGTACTGGCTATAGGTTTACACATCCTTGTCCTGTGGGATATTACAGGAAACTGTCTGCTGCTGTGTCTGTTCAGGATTGCAGTGTTTGCTTCTCTGGACACTTCTGTGACGATAGGGGCCTGGCGAATCCAAAAACTTGTCCAAATGTAAGATACATCATTTACAGCAATTTATAACAAAATTTTCCTTCTAGTGTACATGTAGCTTCATTCAGTTCACGGTCTTGGAAGGAAATGGAATGAGAAGAAGGTTGTTTACCATTGACCACAATTTCCCGGAAATTCTGGTTGGAGTGTAAATGGTAAACATTGTTTTGGTTCGTCCCACTGGAAAATTTCCGAGACAAACGGGAGTTCTGAAAAGGTAGTCCTACAGTATTTCTGTTTTCCCGGTTTGGACATTCCCAATGGAAATTCATTTACCATTTACAAGTTTCTACGTTTCATACTAGTTTCAGTCCTCTTGGCTTTAGGCTGAGCAGGAAAGCGTAATCTATCCAATCAGTGAGCGCGACATGACAATCCAGAAATTTTTTTAACAAATGGTAAACAACCGAAATGCCATGGTGCACAGAACACATACCTCCTACAAGACTATGAGTCAATGGGTTGAATCTTTATTTTTTAACCTTACACCTTTGGTGGAGTGATACTACCGTTACAGAACGTGTCATTTTCGAACTGGAAATTTGGTTAGGATTAATCTTAGGTCCACAGGTTTCCTTACCTCTCCCTTCACTTGGTGAGAAATCTACAGTGATCAGCCTTTGCATCTGGTACATGTGTGTGTACCCCAATCATATTTACCTTGTCCATGGGAAAGAAACTTCTAAAAAGCTAAAATTACAACTGGTCCTAAACTCATTCCAAAAGAAATCTGCAGGATTACTGTTTGTTTTTTCACAAGAAAGCTAGTTAATGAACACTTGAACAGCAGGTTGTCTAGTGATGCACTCACTTATTTTATCATTTTGAAATACAAATGCTTGTAAGATTCACCATTTAATGATCATTTGCATAGGGCTTCCCATTCCAGGTGAACACAGCATTTAGATAGAGGGACACCCAAGTATTCCAGAAGCACTTAGCTTTTGAGAGAAAATCAGTGAAACTTTCCCTTAACTTGAGAATTTTATGACAGGGCATGGCCTCAAATTGGCCACTATACAATTTCTCCCTCACAGGTTGTGGTCATCTCTCTTACAAAATATGGTAACAGGGGTCATTTCTGTCCTGGTCATAGGGCTTCTTCTGTCCTACCGGCACCAGTATACCACAGCCATGTCCAAGTGGTTACTTTGGTAACTCGTCTGGAGTAAAGAGGAGTGAGGAGTGTACACCATGTCCTGCTGGTTGAAGTACTGCACTGGGTATGGTCTGACAGAACTCAGTGGACCATGCGATGCAGGTTTCTATTGCAGTGGAAGAGCTTATACATCTGTAAGTATGTGAACTAATTTAGAACAGTGTAATTGTTTAGTGTCAAAAAGGGAAATATGCTGAAACCTTGGTTGATCAAGAGAAAATTTATTTTGAGAAGAGAAAAGGTGAAAGCAGGTACCGTCAACAGACATCAGGTGGCTGTTCACTTTTTGTTTTTCATTCAAGATTCAGGCAGTAAAATTTAGTTACATTAAAACCCCCTCTTAAATGGCCATCTATTAAACAGCCACCCCCTATTGTAGGTGGCAAGTAACGAAAGTCCCAGTGGGGGTTCTTCGATTGTTTTAACCTCTTTTAAGCAGCCACTATCCATATACCTGAGGTTGGCAGCTTAATAGGGGTTGAACTGTAGTAATTTGTATATTTGACTTCAATCACTTGGTTAGAGTTGATTGTGCCAAGGACCTTTTATCATTTTACTATACTAGGGACTTGCTCCTTTATCAGGGTAGAGAGACTTAATGTGTTATTGTATTTGCAGGCACCACCTGAAGGAAGTCTCACAGGAGGCTTGTGTCCGCAGGGAGAATACTGTCCACAGGGCGCCAAAACTCCCGAACCCTGCCCTGTAGGACATTACAGTGGCACCAAGGGGAACAAGGAACCTGATGACTGCATCACTTGTGACCCTGGGTAGGCATAGTGTGAAGAATGCCCAAACGAAGGGAAAATCTTAAGTTGAGGGCCTGATAAATTCTCTCTCAGATTTCATGAGCAGTGCCTTGATGTTCTTTAGGATAATTCAAACAATGATCCACACCTCAAAAAATTGGAAGATGTGTGGCATATTTTATGATAGGAATCTACACAGGTTTTATTTTATTTATTTATTTTATTTATTATTATTATTTTTATTTATTTATTGGTGGTTTTCATGTGAGACAAAGAAATGACTTACCATTCAATAAATGACGTCAAGAAAATTATATACATGTATATTGTAGAAGAGTAATAAAATAAACAAAGTGCCAAAATTTCATGGCTGTGTGATGTTCCAAACTATTTGGCAAAGGATGCTGGGATAGCCAAATTTAAAGGACATTCCATTCCGTGCTCACAACTGACAGTTAAGGCAATATTCGTACGATTGAGAAAGTTGCAGTGTTTTGAAGCATGGGAGTCTTGTGTGGCCGGTTTTGGCCGGCACAGGCACCAATGGGTTAAGCAGCAGTGAAAATAAAGCCTGAGTACAAGCCTGAATTTTTTTGAGGCTTTATTTTCACTGCTGCTTAAGTAGTGTTCACAACTACGATGATCGTTCACATATTCAAAATGGCATATGACGAAGTGAAGTGGACATGAAGTAGTGTCCTCTCTATTGCATTTCTAGACTGTCTGTTTTCTGTGTTTTCAGGTACTATTGTGCTGGTGACACAAATCCTGAACCCACTGGTCCATATTCACCAGGACACTACTGCACGGGTGGGGCATTTACACCAACCCAGCATATCACACCCAAAGGTCACTTCTCTTCATCGGCTGCTTCTTCCCCTGTCCAGTGCCCGTCGGAACTTATCAGGAGGTACTATATATGTCTTGCTGACAACAACAAAAAAGTTGGGGCTAGCACATTGCACATGCACGTACACTATGTTTTGACTTGCTGCTGGAGCGTACATACATTTTCAACACTCTAACTTTTAATGTTGTACATTTGAACATGTTTGTTTTTGCACACAGAGAAGTTATTAGCACACCGATTGGAAACATTTTCTTGGAAAGCCAAGTGGTGTTAAAAGGTCATTAGACTTGGCTTATTTGAAGGTGACTGCATGTCATAGGTGGAATCGTGGACAAAACTATATATAAGTCACAAGCCAAACAGTACAATACAATACAATTTACAATACAATACTTTATTGACAACTCCCCATGGGGGCTTTTCAGTGACAATAGCAATAACAAGAAGACATACATAATAAAAAGACAATTAAAAAAGGAATTAAAAACTAACTAGAAAGATGAGATAAAGTCTTATCGTAAGAAGTCTTTTTAAAAGATACTTTCTTAAATTGCGCTTAAAATTATTTAGACATTGGCTAAGCTTGATTTCGGCTGGTAAATTGTTCCATAAATTAACATTTCTATCAGAAAAGGATTGCTGCCCTTTTTTAGTTTTAAATAATGGAATATTCAATTGTTGCGATCTTCTAGTCACCCACCCACTTATATCACCTCTAGAAATGAATTTGTTACTTAGATACTCTGGAGCCATGCCCGCCATACATTTAAATGCCATAACTGCATCTCTAAAATATGACTCAACTTCCCCCCTGCCCACGCACACACACACACACACACACACTCCCAAATCAATTCTGTGTTAGTGTGCAAAGTAGGCGTACTAAGGAAAAAAGCAAGGAGAGGGGCTCCTAAAACAGGCAGCATTTGTGCCATACATCAACATTGAAGAGAGAGAGGGGGGCAGCGAAAACCTTTTTTTACATTAAGTGTGCTATTTTCTCAAGGCAGGTTTGTCCAAGATTGTGGGTTCACTAAACTAACACAACTGTACAGGATGTAATTATTTCTTAAATCATGATTAATTCTACAAGATCAACTTAGATTTAAGCATGGGGAGTAGGGAGCCAAACCAGTAACCATTTACCAGAAACCAGCTGTATCTGCCTTACTAGAATAAGTGATTGTTTTGACAATCAAACACTTCTCTGTTCTCTCCTTCAGACTGATCGTGCCGAACAATGTACTAACTGCACAGAGAAAAACTTCTGTGATGAAATGGGGCTTGAATTTCCAAAGACTTGTATTTCAGGCCATTACTGTCCACCAAACAGCATCAAACCCACAGCATGTCCACCACTAAGTATGCTTAAAGTTGTTTTCTTTTGTAAGAGTACAGATCAGATACAATAAACAACAAGTGAGGATTCTTTGCGTTGGAGAGTCATTTGGTGTTACTGGGATACCGATATCAGTTAAACGTTCCCCACAAGTAAATTCTTGAAGGGAGGACAAAACACGATCAATGTAAATCTGATTCTGTGGGACGTAACAGAACCACTAGGGACGTAGCAAAACTCTGGCTGTGACTGCCCTAGTGTCTGTCCTAATTCGATATTCACTCACATTACGGGGGCACTCATTAGTTACCTCATTAATTGTAAACTGCACAAGCAGGCTGGCGAATTCCCCCGGCCAGTGTTGTAAATTATCCCTGAAAAGCCCCGATGGGGAGAGGATAATTAAGAATGTATTGTATTGTATTGTATTGTATTGTATTGTATTGTATTGTATTGTATTGTATTGTATTGTATTGTATTGTATTGTATTGTATTGTATTGTATTAAAATGGTTTTTCTTTTAGTAGTAATTCTTACATCCGTTGTTTTTTCTCCATTGCAAAAAACAGCCACTGAATCTGAAGCCAGACTGGGGTGTGATCTGGGGTATGACCGTGTTCATGCTGGTGTGCATTATTATGCTGGTCATTGCAGTCATTATCTGGCGCCCTAGGAGCATTGGACGATACCCTATCCGAGCTCTAAGGCCCAAATACGCCGCGCTGGGAGCGCCCATACCGGTTGTACCTATCCCAGGTGAGTTGAATGCGACTCTTTTTCCTTTTTGCAAATGACATAACACAGAAGATTTCAACATAGTTTGACCCATAACGCTATGAGAAAGCAAAACTGGTTTCAGTAGCGCCGAAAAATATGCTCTTAGCTGGTGAAAACGAGACACTTTCAAATTCACAGCGGAAAATTCGGGGAATAAGATTCTCTTAAGGTTAAATGCCTGGCAACTTAAATTTGGAGTTAAAATATCCCAACAGATCAGCGTGTAAAAGGCCATGAAACGATATGTGAACACAGAAAGTAACATTGGGTATTAACTATAAGGCCTAATTTATTTTGTTCGCGTGTTCATTTCATGAACAGACAGGCATGTTTACGTGTGTTATTTTGTTGCGTGACAGGTATTGATGATCATGTGTATGATCTGGGCCCTCGTGGATCTCCGGAAGGTGCATCTTTTGACTCGCCAAGCGTTGGTTTTGAGCTCGAGAACTTCAACGTGCGCACATTGTACGACAAGCTAGAAGATCAGACGCTTCACGTGTCATCCCAGCTGGCACGACATCAGGCAGACCTGAGAGCGTTTTATGATCGAATCAGTCAGCAAGCGGAGAAGCTGAAGGGAATGTTGGACAGTATGGACGTATCTGCGCTTATTAAAGCAACAAAAGAAGCAGGAAGGGCCAGGGAAGGCGGTGAGGTAAGACACACTTGGGTAGACGTTGTAAGACCGACAGACAATCAGACAGACAAGACGAACGGAATGACGGAAAGTCAGACAGACAGTTGAACGGGCAGACAGATATACGAATGGACGAGCGGACGGACAGTCATACAGACAGACGAACGGACTGACAGACAGATAGACGAATGGACGGACGGACGGAATGGACAGACAATCAGACGGACGGACGGACGGACACGTAGACAGACAGACGAACGGACAGACAGACAACAGACAACCCTAGGTGCAGACTATGCTGTTGGTGTCAGGTCACCTCTACCAAGAGTATTCCTTTTTAGAATGTGTGTTGTTTTGCAAAACCATATTCCACATTTCTTATTTGTAAACCAGAATAGTCCCACTGAAAAGAATGCGCTCAAAGTTTGTGCATTGATGATGAAATTCCATGGTAAACCAATAGAAAACGAAAGGCATGACATCAGTGACAGTATTCCTGAGCAAACTAATATTCTTTTGAATTGCAGACCTCGTCTGAAGAGCGCCAAGAAAGCGGTGAGGGCGAAGCTGGTAAGAGGTATGGCATGACAGCTGGTGGACAGGTCAGGGAACAGGAACTGATGGCCAGTCTACAGATGCTTCTAGAGAAGGTGGAAAAAGGACAGTTTGCTACGGGGCCTGATGAGGACAAACGCAGGCCGCTCTGTTGCCTCCCCATGAAAGAGGGCAAAGCGGCCATTTATTTCAATTACTGTTGAACGACTGGAAAACGATCCGAGGCATGCTCTGGAAGCGATCTAGTTTAGATGGATCATAGCTTTGTTTTAAGCGTTCACACTTTTTTTCATATCGTGCTTAGGTCGATCTTAGAACAAGGCCCGCGCAGCAAGTTTGCAATTAGGGGGGGGGGGGGGGGCTCACTTCGAACGCGTTAGCCTGAGTCAACTAGGGGGGTCCAGGGGCATGCTACTCTGGAAAATTGTTTTTAATTAAAGTCTCATGAAATGGCTGGAAATGCATTTAAAACTAACATGGTGTGGTGAAAGTTGTATACTTTCAGCAACAAAATAGCGGTGTTTTAAAACAAGAATAATCAGTTTTTGGTAAAACATTAACTAGAAAAGTAACTTCGATTATTTTAGCATTACTTGCTTTTTACTGTTGTGGTGAAGCCCCCAGCCCCTCCCCATGCGCGGTCCCCTTAGAATGGTGTAAGTAACTTGTTAGTGTGAACGTCCATTAATGTTGTCTTTTGTCCTTTCGTGCGAACTCAGTTGATCACCTTATTGAATGATAACACCAATATGATAACACCAAGGGATCCAATCCGATCTCAAAGGGAGTTCGTGTCGCTGGCACGTGTACCCTTTAAGCAGCCTAAGAGGATTTCATCGTTAGAGTCAACTCGGGTTAAGTCAGAACATGCTCATTGTCTTTCGATGAAGTTGACTTTAGGGATTTATTTAGCTTCGCTAGAGACCTGGCAGGGACACTACAACAGCTTGCACGAATCACTGTAGGCCCGTAACTGCAAATCCCACCCCAATGACCACATTGTAGTAGAGATAGATCACCACACCGGGGACTACGTCCCCTACTCCTTTGGAACAGTGCGTGGCTTCTTTAACGCGCCACACAATCAATTATTAAGAGTTGTAAGGTGGGGCCTACCGTTTATCGTCCTTATCCGAGGAGACTAGAAAGTCTAACCATTTGCAGGTGTCTTTACAAAGGCAACACTTTCTCGTCAATTATCTGAAGACCCTGAGTGTTTGTCTACGCTGGATGCCAGAGGTCTTCTCGCTCACCAGCGACGAGGAGCGTTAGAGCGAATAGTGCTGGTCGCCGCTTCACGACTCGCTTTCGCGGCTTCGCCGCTCAATTCTGGCGCCCCCAACGAGAAAAAAACCTCTGGCACCCAAGGTAGTGTTTGTCCGGCCGGTGTTTGAACCCGCGACCTCCCGCACTGTAGTCCGTTCATATTGTTCTCTCATCTTGTAGGCCTGGTTTCTGGTACCAACATCACCCTCCCCGGGTCAAGCATGTTGGTGGTGGGTGGTGGTGCTGGGGGTTTATCCACTACAACCCTCACTCAGCCAGGCGCTAGTCAGACTGTCGTGGAGGTTCATGCAGGCGAGGCTCCCGGCATGCAATGGCAGGTGCAAGGAACCAGTGACGTCAGCGAATTCTTGCGTAAAATGAACGCAGAGCGCATGCACCTTGAGCAGCAGATGGGACGAGAGGAGGAGACCGCTGTGCATAAGCTGCTGAAAGAACAGGTGAGGCTCTGAAAAACCCGGGAACATGGAAATGATTGCTATACTGCGAGCAGTCTCTGTTCTTCAAAGTTCTGTAGCGCGCATTTGATCAAGCTAGTGGCGAGCCGCCATCTGTTCTCTAATTTGCATAATTTTAACTTCCACTCGTGCAGGTTATTTATTTGGAAATGTCTGCTTACAATGGCGTGGTTTAAGACTCTGACGCACAGTCTTTCATGGCTTCTTAATTTAGTGGTGCGAGCACATACACAGTGCCTTTGCAGTGGTACAGATGCAATATCCAAGATCACTGACTTGATCAGAATTTATAAAGTAAACACGATAGCAGGCAAATTGATTTTGCACTGATTTACGGAAAGTGGTTCCAGTAATTCATCGTCCAATATTTTATATCTTACGAGAAGTAGATACAAACATTGTGTCACTGTTAAAATCAAAATTTCTTGCCTGTTAGGAGGTAAAACGCGCCGAAGAGATGAAGAAACTGGCGGAGATATTAGCGGACAAACTATCAGCTGGTGATCTGAGCGAAGATGAAATGAAAGCCATCATGGACGATCATGATCGTGAAGTAGCTCAGCTGGAGGGAGTGTTAGCGGCACAGAAAGACAAGCAAATGGCTGCTCTCAGAGACAAATTGAGGAGACGAAGAGAAGAAAAGGAAGCCGCCTTGCTCAGGAAACAGAAAGAGGAGGTACAGAAATACTGTGGAATTCAGAGTGTGGTTGGCTGTCAGCTTGGAAAGGAGGTTTTTTTTATTTCAGCTGAATATGGAGCAGTTTTCAATTGCGCGTTGTAAACCAAACCCAAGCAGTTACTGTGGCCGATCACAACAAACGCAAACAGCGCAATGAACCAATCAGAATACGAAGCAATTACATGTAGCCGGCGCAAAGCGCGGGAAAACGCGCGCGTGTAAGTCGCGACTAATCACTATTAGTTAAGCTTCTCATTGGTTAAGAAAGTGGCGCGCGTTTTACTAACCAATCACAGAGCGAAGTCAAGCGAAAGCAAAGCAAACGAGAATTACTTTCCACACTCAATTGAAAACCGCTTTAAATAACCTCTAAAAAGTTATTATTTATGAATATTGAACAACATTATAAAACAAACGATTACACTAAATTCGCGTAGCCTTCCATTTCGATGGCATCGAAATGTATCAAAGAAAAAAGGACTTCGATAAAAATCAAATTACACTACTTGAATTTTTCTTTTTCGTTTTTCTTTGAAAGACATCACATTCAGGCATTGTTGACTCGATGGGAGAGTAGCCTTCAGTAACAGGTTTTTTTGTGGAGGACAAAACACTTGCAGGACTTGCAATGACATTTGACAGTAATAGCCTTGCGTTCTTTTCTCGTTCAAAAGGCTGAGAAGTCAAACATTCGTCTTGATGATGTACCACCGCTGGTCAGTGCAGAAGTGATCCTGAAGACTCAAGAAGGCGTGCAAGGCGTCATTGTCCAGGAGGAGTCTATTGGGCAGGCGCGAGCAGAAGAACAATTGTCCAATGAACAGGCGGATACCTACCGGCGGCAGATGGGAGACAAGTTCTGTGCTATGGTGGTAAGCTTTTGTGGTGTGAAAATGAACAATCACTCATAACAATTTTATTGTTAGACCTTGACAGCTTTCTTGATCTGAAGAACGTAAGAAAGGAATTCCCTCCACCCCCGCCCCCCCGACTAGGAGAAACGAGTTGCTTTTGGCGGGAACGAAACCGCGAATATTTATCTACTGTCGGGATAAAACCTGTTTATCCTGTTTCACTCCAGGATGACCTTGTTTCTTCCGGTTCTTTGTACGCTGACCAAGCGGAGCAAATCAAACGAGAGCAAATGGAACTGGAAGAGAAGATGTCACGTGAGCTGGCTCAGCAGCGCGCACAGCAGACGGCATTACTGAAGGAAAAACTGGCACAAAGAAAGAAGGAACAAATGAGGAAAGTGAAGGAACAACAGCAGCTTGAGAAAGCCCCCTCTTAAATGGCCATCTATTAAACAGCCACCCCCTATTGTAGGTGGCAAGTAACGAAAGTCCCAGTGGGGGTTCTTCGATTGTTTTAACCTCTTTTAAGCAGCCACTATCCATATACCTGAGGTTGGCAGCTTAATAGGGGTTGAACTGTAGTAATTTGTATATTTGACTTCAATCACTTGGTTAGAGTTGATTGTGCCAAGGACCTTTTATCATTTTACTATACTAGGGACTTGCTCCTTTATCAGGGTAGAGAGACTTAATGTGTTATTGTATTTGCAGGCACCACCTGAAGGAAGTCTCACAGGAGGCTTGTGTCCGCAGGGAGAATACTGTCCACAGGGCGCCAAAACTCCCGAACCCTGCCCTGTAGGACATTACAGTGGCACCAAGGGGAACAAGGAACCTGATGACTGCATCACTTGTGACCCTGGGTAGGCATAGTGTGAAGAATGCCCAAACGAAGGGAAAATCTTAAGTTGAGGGCCTGATAAATTCTCTCTCAGATTTCATGAGCAGTGCCTTGATGTTCTTTAGGATAATTCAAACAATGATCCACACCTCAAAAAATTGGAAGATGTGTGGCATATTTTATGATAGGAATCTACACAGGTTTTATTTTATTTATTTATTTATTTATTATTATTATTTTTATTTATTTATTGGTGGTTTCATGTGAGACAAAGAAATGACTTACCATTCAATAAATGACGTCAAGAAAATTATATACATGTATATTGTAGAAGAGTAATAAAATAAACAAAGTGCCAAAATTTCATGGCTGTGTGATGTTCCAAACTATTTGGCAAAGGATGCTGGGATAGCCAAATTTAAAGGACATTCCATTCCGTGCTCACAACTGACAGTTAAGGCAATATTCGTACGATTGAGAAAGTTGCAGTGTTTTGAAGCATGGGAGTCTTGTGTGGCCGGTTTTGGCCGGCACAGGCACCAATGGGTTAAGCAGCAGTGAAAATAAAGCCTGAGTACAAGCCTGAATTTTTTTGAGGCTTTATTTTCACTGCTGCTTAAGTAGTGTTCACAACTACGATGATCGTTCACATATTCAAAATGGCATATGACGAAGTGAAGTGGACATGAAGTAGTGTCCTCTCTATTGCATTTCTAGACTGTCTGTTTTCTGTGTTTTCAGGTACTATTGTGCTGGTGACACAAATCCTGAACCCACTGGTCCATATTCACCAGGACACTACTGCACGGGTGGGGCATTTACACCAACCCAGCATATCACACCCAAAGGTCACTTCTCTTCATCGGCTGCTTCTTCCCCTGTCCAGTGCCCGTCGGAACTTATCAGGAGGTACTATATATGTCTTGCTGACAACAACAAAAAAGTTGGGGCTAGCACATTGCACATGCACGTACACTATGTTTTGACTTGCTGCTGGAGCGTACATACATTTTCAACACTCTAACTTTTAATGTTGTACATTTGAACATGTTTGTTTTTGCACACAGAGAAGTTATTAGCACACCGATTGGAAACATTTTCTTGGAAAGCCAAGTGGTGTTAAAAGGTCATTAGACTTGGCTTATTTGAAGGTGACTGCATGTCATAGGTGGAATCGTGGACAAAACTATATATAAGTCACAAGCCAAACAGTACAATACAATACAATTTACAATACAATACTTTATTGACAACTCCCCATGGGGGCTTTTCAGTGACAATAGCAATAACAAGAAGACATACATAATAAAAAGACAATTAAAAAAGGAATTAAAAACTAACTAGAAAGATGAGATAAAGTCTTATCGTAAGAAGTCTTTTTAAAAGATACTTTCTTAAATTGCGCTTAAAATTATTTAGACATTGGCTAAGCTTGATTTCGGCTGGTAAATTGTTCCATAAATTAACATTTCTATCAGAAAAGGATTGCTGCCCTTTTTTAGTTTTAAATAATGGAATATTCAATTGTTGCGATCTTCTAGTCACCCACCCACTTATATCACCTCTAGAAATGAATTTGTTACTTAGATACTCTGGAGCCATGCCCGCCATACATTTAAATGCCATAACTGCATCTCTAAAATATGACTCAACTTCCCCCTGCCCACGCACACACACACACACACACACACTCCCAAATCAATTCTGTGTTAGTGTGCAAAGTAGGCGTACTAAGGAAAAAAGCAAGGAGAGGGGCTCCTAAAACAGGCAGCATTTGTGCCATACATCAACATTGAAGAGAGAGAGGGGGGCAGCGAAAACCTTTTTTTACATTAAGTGTGCTATTTTCTCAAGGCAGGTTTGTCCAAGATTGTGGGTTCACTAAACTAACACAACTGTACAGGATGTAATTATTTCTTAAATCATGATTAATTCTACAAGATCAACTTAGATTTAAGCATGGGGAGTAGGGAGCCAAACCAGTAACCATTTACCAGAAACCAGCTGTATCTGCCTTACTAGAATAAGTGATTGTTTTGACAATCAAACACTTCTCTGTTCTCTCCTTCAGACTGATCGTGCCGAACAATGTACTAACTGCACAGAGAAAAACTTCTGTGATGAAATGGGGCTTGAATTTCCAAAGACTTGTATTTCAGGCCATTACTGTCCACCAAACAGCATCAAACCCACAGCATGTCCACCACTAAGTATGCTTAAAGTTGTTTTCTTTTGTAAGAGTACAGATCAGATACAATAAACAACAAGTGAGGATTCTTTGCGTTGGAGAGTCATTTGGTGTTACTGGGATACCGATATCAGTTAAACGTTCCCCACAAGTAAATTCTTGAAGGGAGGACAAAACACGATCAATGTAAATCTGATTCTGTGGGACGTAACAGAACCACTAGGGACGTAGCAAAACTCTGGCTGTGACTGCCCTAGTGTCTGTCCTAATTCGATATTCACTCACATTACGGGGGCACTCATTAGTTACCTCATTAATTGTAAACTGCACAAGCAGGCTGGCGAATTCCCCGGCCAGTGTTGTAAATTATCCCTGAAAAGCCCCGATGGGGAGAGGATAATTAAGAATGTATTGTATTGTATTGTATTGTATTGTATTGTATTGTATTGTATTGTATTGTATTGTATTGTATTGTATTGTATTGTATTGTATTGTATTGTATTGTATTGTATTGTATTAAAATGGTTTTTCTTTTAGTAGTAATTCTTACATCCGTTGTTTTTTCTCCATTGCAAAAAACAGCCACTGAATCTGAAGCCAGACTGGGGTGTGATCTGGGGTATGACCGTGTTCATGCTGGTGTGCATTATTATGCTGGTCATTGCAGTCATTATCTGGCGCCCTAGGAGCATTGGACGATACCCTATCCGAGCTCTAAGGCCCAAATACGCCGCGCTGGGAGCGCCCATACCGGTTGTACCTATCCCAGGTGAGTTGAATGCGACTCTTTTTCCTTTTTGCAAATGACATAACACAGAAGATTTCAACATAGTTTGACCCATAACGCTATGAGAAAGCAAAACTGGTTTCAGTAGCGCCGAAAAATATGCTCTTAGCTGGTGAAAACGAGACACTTTCAAATTCACAGCGGAAAATTCGGGGAATAAGATTCTCTTAAGGTTAAATGCCTGGCAACTTAAATTTGGAGTTAAAATATCCCAACAGATCAGCGTGTAAAAGGCCATGAAACGATATGTGAACACAGAAAGTAACATTGGGTATTAACTATAAGGCCTAATTTATTTTGTTCGCGTGTTCATTTCATGAACAGACAGGCATGTTTACGTGTGTTATTTTGTTGCGTGACAGGTATTGATGATCATGTGTATGATCTGGGCCCTCGTGGATCTCCGGAAGGTGCATCTTTTGACTCGCCAAGCGTTGGTTTTGAGCTCGAGAACTTCAACGTGCGCACATTGTACGACAAGCTAGAAGATCAGACGCTTCACGTGTCATCCCAGCTGGCACGACATCAGGCAGACCTGAGAGCGTTTTATGATCGAATCAGTCAGCAAGCGGAGAAGCTGAAGGGAATGTTGGACAGTATGGACGTATCTGCGCTTATTAAAGCAACAAAAGAAGCAGGAAGGGCCAGGGAAGGCGGTGAGGTAAGACACACTTGGGTAGACGTTGTAAGACCGACAGACAATCAGACAGACAAGACGAACGGAATGACGGAAAGTCAGACAGACAGTTGAACGGGCAGACAGATATACGAATGGACGAGCGGACGGACAGTCATACAGACAGACGAACGGACTGACAGACAGATAGACGAATGGACGGACGGACGGAATGGACAGACAATCAGACGGACGGACGGACGGACACGTAGACAGACAGACGAACGGACAGACAGACAACAGACAACCCTAGGTGCAGACTATGCTGTTGGTGTCAGGTCACCTCTACCAAGAGTATTCCTTTTTAGAATGTGTGTTGTTTTGCAAAACCATATTCCACATTTCCTATTTGTAAACCAGAATAGTCCCACTGAAAAGAATGCGCTCAAAGTTTGTGCATTGATGATGAAATTCCATGGTAAACCAATAGAAAACGAAAGGCATGACATCAGTGACAGTATTCCTGAGCAAACTAATATTCTTTTGAATTGCAGACCTCGTCTGAAGAGCGCCAAGAAAGCGGTGAGGGCGAAGCTGGTAAGAGGTATGGCATGACAGCTGGTGGACAGGTCAGGGAACAGGAACTGATGGCCAGTCTACAGATGCTTCTAGAGAAGGTGGAAAAAGGACAGTTTGCTACGGGGCCTGATGAGGACAAACGCAGGCCGCTCTGTTGCCTCCCCCATGAAAGAGGGCAAAGCGGCCATTTATTTCAATTACTGTTGAACGACTGGAAAACGATCCGAGGCATGCTCTGGAAGCGATCTAGTTTAGATGGATCATAGCTTTGTTTTAAGCGTTCACACTTTTTTTCATATCGTGCTTAGGTCGATCTTAGAACAAGGCCCGCGCAGCAAGTTTGCAATTAGGGGGGGGGGGGGGGGCTCACTTCGAACGCGTTAGCCTGAGTCAACTAGGGGGGTCCAGGGGCATGCTACTCTGGAAAATTGTTTTTAATTAAAGTCTCATGAAATGGCTGGAAATGCATTTAAAACTAACATGGTGTGGTGAAAGTTGTATACTTTCAGCAACAAAATAGCGGTGTTTTAAAACAAGAATAATCAGTTTTTGGTAAAACATTAACTAGAAAAGTAACTTCGATTATTTTAGCATTACTTGCTTTTTACTGTTGTGGTGAAGCCCCCAGCCCCTCCCCATGCGCGGTCCCCTTAGAATGGTGTAAGTAACTTGTTAGTGTGAACGTCCATTAATGTTGTCTTTTGTCCTTTCGTGCGAACTCAGTTGATCACCTTATTGAATGATAACACCAATATGATAACACCAAGGGATCCAATCCGATCTCAAAGGGAGTTCGTGTCGCTGGCACGTGTACCCTTTAAGCAGCCTAAGAGGATTTCATCGTTAGAGTCAACTCGGGTTAAGTCAGAACATGCTCATTGTCTTTCGATGAAGTTGACTTTAGGGATTTATTTAGCTTCGCTAGAGACCTGGCAGGGACACTACAACAGCTTGCACGAATCACTGTAGGCCCGTAACTGCAAATCCCACCGCAATGACCACATTGTAGTAGAGATAGATCACCACACCGGGGACTACGTCCCCTACTCCTTTGGAACAGTGCGTGGCTTCTTTAACGCGCCACAGAATCAATTATGAAGAGTTGTAAGGTGGGGCCTACCGTTTATCGTCCTTATCCGAGGAGACTAGAAAGTCTAACCATTTGCAGGTGTCTTTACAAAGGCAACACTTTCTCGTCAATTATCTGAAGACCCTGAGTGTTTGTCTACGCTGGATGCCAGAGGTCTTCTCGCTCACCAGCGACGAGGAGCGTTAGAGCGAATAGTGCTGGTCGCCGCTTCACGACTCGCTTTCGCGGCTTCGCCGCTCAATTCTGGCGCCCCCAACGAGAAAAAAACCTCTGGCACCCAAGGTAGTGTTTGTCCGGCCGGTGTTTGAACCCGCGACCTCCCGCACTGTAGTCCGTTCATATTGTTCTCTCATCTTGTAGGCCTGGTTTCTGGTACCAACATCACCCTCCCCGGGTCAAGCATGTTGGTGGTGGGTGGTGGTGCTGGGGGTTTATCCACTACAACCCTCACTCAGCCAGGCGCTAGTCAGACTGTCGTGGAGGTTCATGCAGGCGAGGCTCCCGGCATGCAATGGCAGGTGCAAGGAACCAGTGACGTCAGCGAATTCTTGCGTAAAATGAACGCAGAGCGCATGCACCTTGAGCAGCAGATGGGACGAGAGGAGGAGACCGCTGTGCATAAGCTGCTGAAAGAACAGGTGAGGCTCTGAAAAACCCGGGAACATGGAAATGATTGCTATACTGCGAGCAGTCTCTGTTCTTCAAAGTTCTGTAGCGCGCATTTGATCAAGCTAGTGGCGAGCCGCCATCTGTTCTCTAATTTGCATAATTTTAACTTCCACTCGTGCAGGTTATTTATTTGGAAATGTCTGCTTACAATGGCGTGGTTTAAGACTCTGACGCACAGTCTTTCATGGCTTCTTAATTTAGTGGTGCGAGCACATACACAGTGCCTTTGCAGTGGTACAGATGCAATATCCAAGATCACTGACTTGATCAGAATTTATAAAGTAAACACGATAGCAGGCAAATTGATTTTGCACTGATTTACGGAAAGTGGTTCCAGTAATTCATCGTCCAATATTTTATATCTTACGAGAAGTAGATACAAACATTGTGTCACTGTTAAAATCAAAATTTCTTGCCTGTTAGGAGGTAAAACGCGCCGAAGAGATGAAGAAACTGGCGGAGATATTAGCGGACAAACTATCAGCTGGTGATCTGAGCGAAGATGAAATGAAAGCCATCATGGACGATCATGATCGTGAAGTAGCTCAGCTGGAGGGAGTGTTAGCGGCACAGAAAGACAAGCAAATGGCTGCTCTCAGAGACAAATTGAGGAGACGAAGAGAAGAAAAGGAAGCCGCCTTGCTCAGGAAACAGAAAGAGGAGGTACAGAAATACTGTGGAATTCAGAGTGTGGTTGGCTGTCAGCTTGGAAAGGAGGTTTTTTTTATTTCAGCTGAATATGGAGCAGTTTTCAATTGCGCGTTGTAAACCAAACCCAAGCAGTTACTGTGGCCGATCACAACAAACGCAAACAGCGCAATGAACCAATCAGAATACGAAGCAATTACATGTAGCCGGCGCAAAGCGCGGGAAAACGCGCGCGTGTAAGTCGCGACTAATCACTATTAGTTAAGCTTCTCATTGGTTAAGAAAGTGGCGCGCGTTTTACTAACCAATCACAGAGCGAAGTCAAGCGAAAGCAAAGCAAACGAGAATTACTTTCCACACTCAATTGAAAACCGCTTTAAATAACCTCTAAAAAGTTATTATTTATGAATATTGAACAACATTATAAAACAAACGATTACACTAAATTCGCGTAGCCTTCCATTTCGATGGCATCGAAATGTATCAAAGAAAAAAGGACTTCGATAAAAATCAAATTACACTACTTGAATTTTTCTTTTTCGTTTTTCTTTGAAAGACATCACATTCAGGCATTGTTGACTCGATGGGAGAGTAGCCTTCAGTAACAGGTTTTTTTGTGGAGGACAAAACACTTGCAGGACTTGCAATGACATTTGACAGTAATAGCCTTGCGTTCTTTTCTCGTTCAAAAGGCTGAGAAGTCAAACATTCGTCTTGATGATGTACCACCGCTGGTCAGTGCAGAAGTGATCCTGAAGACTCAAGAAGGCGTGCAAGGCGTCATTGTCCAGGAGGAGTCTATTGGGCAGGCGCGAGCAGAAGAACAATTGTCCAATGAACAGGCGGATACCTACCGGCGGCAGATGGGAGACAAGTTCTGTGCTATGGTGGTAAGCTTTTGTGGTGTGAAAATGAACAATCACTCATAACAATTTTATTGTTAGACCTTGACAGCTTTCTTGATCTGAAGAACGTAAGAAAGGAATTCCCTCCACCCCCGCCCCCCCGACTAGGAGAAACGAGTTGCTTTTGGCGGGAACGAAACCGCGAATATTTATCTACTGTCGGGATAAAACCTGTTTATCCTGTTTCACTCCAGGATGACCTTGTTTCTTCCGGTTCTTTGTACGCTGACCAAGCGGAGCAAATCAAACGAGAGCAAATGGAACTGGAAGAGAAGATGTCACGTGAGCTGGCTCAGCAGCGCGCACAGCAGACGGCATTACTGAAGGAAAAACTGGCACAAAGAAAGAAGGAACAAATGAGGAAAGTGAAGGAACAACAGCAGCTTGAGAAAGCAAAGGTAAAACACATCATCGTGGCCAGTTGAGTTGGGGACAGTTACCAGTGATAAGGTGCTTCTCATTTCTTCAATAATATTAACCTTTTTGCTATGAGTCGCTTAATTGTATTTTAGACTCATCACTGCAGTGGTTTGGTAAATTAACAATAATAGTTCTCACATAGTGCTGTGGAAGTTCTTCGTTTACTTTGAAAATTGCTTGGGAATTATCATGGAATGGCTTTGAATTACCTCAATCTTTGCATTGTTTACTTTGTTTTTCCTTCTAAGCCGTCGATCAACCTTTATCTCAATTTAGACGTTAAAAAATACCAACAGCGGGTTGTAAATTGTCAAGTAATTCATGTAAGGGAGTGTGCAGACATTTAATACGATATCAATATCACGTCACAGATTCTGAACTTGTCACGCAATTCCCTTGCAGGTTATTAGTGAGGGTGGTGACGTGGAAGCGTTACTGAAGCAACATGGACAAGAGATAGCTGCTTTGGAAGCAAGCTTTGACGCAGAGGAAGCGCGTCATACCGCAGAGATTGTCAAGAAACTCAACGAAGAGCACATGGACAACGTGCAACAAACCGACAGAGCTCTACTGGATAAGGTGTGTTTAAAACGTTTTGACTTCGGCTTACAAAGATCATCAGAGTGTTTTCTCTTACCTGTAAAATTCGTGCAAAGTCCTCTGGCCTATCAAAGTAAACGTGTTTTATAAACAACCAATCAGGGGCAGACACGTGTTAAGGAAACAACCAGGAGCCACGTCACCTTACTGTGAGCATTTCAGTTCCCGCGCTTGGTGCACGGTTTCCCGCGCTTGGCACCGGATGCATGGTTTCCCTTGCTTGGCACTGGGTGTTTCATGTCTTGCTGCGTTTCCCGCCGGGGGATGGTTTTCTTCGCACTTAAAAAATCTCTTCCAACCTTTAGCACCGATTCCTTTTGTTACACAGTCAGTTAATGTACATGTCTGGGCTTTTTTGGTGTAATTTTCGAACGCTTACAAACCTTTAGCCATTGGCCTTTTGTCTAATTAAGTCTCTTACTTCTGTAATACAGGTCACTAGAGACAATCTTGATGCAGTTTTGCAGCAGCAGATCATGGATCAGTTCAGAAAGGATAACGAAGCGCTGCAAGAACACCTGCAGCAACGAAAACTGAAATCCCTAGAGGACACCAAGGTAACAGCAGTGTCTGTCTTCATTAGTGTCGCTTCTATTGCCGACGCATAGAGGGTCGTACCTGTTTGGAAAAATGTAACGTAAATGCCCCTTAACCGGTTTTAACTTGTTTACCATTTTTCAGGCCAAGCTTGCTGCTCGGCGCGCTCGCCGTCAAGAGGAGGCGCGACGACAGTCAGAGGAGTCGGCTGCTCAGCGGATACTTGAGGAACAGAGCCAGGCCATCGCGGCCAATAGGCCAGTGGATGCAGATCACGTGATTGTGCCTGAAGTCATTATTCCGCGTGAAACAGCAGAAGAAGAGGTACGAACTTGAAATTACCATCTTAATGGAAATTGGTGCAAATTTCTTGCTGTATTATTCGAATTTGTTAGTGATTCAGAGATTTTCTATTCTTCGACTTGTTGTCTTTCGTGTTGTGAACCATTTTCCTCGCTGCAATTCGAGTATTTTCGAATGTTCAGTTCATTGAAGTCACTGCTCAAGTTCTTTTGCTACGGTGATTCTTTATTTCTTTATGTTCTTTAAAATTCAATCCGTTTGTCAATTGCAGGCGTTACGTAACGAGCAGGAGCGCACATTAGCTGACATGCGCGAGAGACACGAGCAGGACACACATAAGGTGAATGAGAAGCTAGAACGTGAATTGGTGGCAGAGGAGGAGCAAGCTGTTGAACTGCTGGAAGCTGAGAAAGAAAGGCGACTCAGAGAGCTGAAGGACAGACACGCGGCAGAATTGGCGGCAAGATCGAAGGACATGTCTCCCGAGGAGGTGCAGCAGGTAAAATGCCATGCTGTTCGCTAGCTGTTTTCCCTTCCTCCATATAAGTGTAATCTAGTGACTATTTTGTGTTCCCCAGATTCGTTTGTTCGTTTGCTTGTCTGACTGTTTCTTTTTGTTTTGTTGTTGTTGTTTTTTTTTTTTTGGGGGGGGGTGGGGGTTCACCCAAATATTAAAAATAGTCGCTTGATCACAGTACTCAAATGAAGAATGATCCTCGCAGTTGTGAACGCAATTTATGCAATTGCGAAAAGAAGCCTGAAAAAAATATATTTAAGGACTTCAACGGGGTTTGAACCCGTGACCTCGCGATTACCGGTGCGATGCTCTAACCAACTGAGCTATGAAGCCACTGACGTTGGGAGCAGGTCAATTGTGGGTTCATATGTTCCCGTGAAAGAAATGAGTGTGAATGATATACGAAATGAATCATATATGAACTGCGGAAATGAAATCAAATGAAGAATGATCCTCGCAGTTGTGAACGCAATTTATGCAATTGCGAAAAGAAGCCTGAAAAAATTCAGGACTTCAACGGGGTTTGAACCCATGACCTCGCGATTTACCGGTGCGATGCTCTAACCAACTGAGCTATGAAGCCACTGACGTTGGGAGCAGGTCAATTGTGGGTTCATATGTTCCCGTGAAAGAAATGAGTGTGAATGATATACGAAATGAATCATATATGAACTGCGGAAATGAAATCAGATGAAGAATGATCCTCGCAGTTGTGAACGCAATTTATGCAATTGCGAAAAGAAGCCTGAAGAAAAATTCAGGACTTCAACGGGGTTTGAACCCCAGGCTTCTTTTCGCAATTGCATAAATTGCGTTCACAACTGCGAGGATCATTCTTCATTTGACTTCATTTCCGCAGTTCATATATGATTCATTTCATATATCATTCACACTCATTTCTTTCACGGGAACATATGAACCCACAATTGACCTGCTCCCAACGTCAGTGGCTTCATAGCTCAGTTGGTTAGAGCATCGCACCGGTAATCGCGAGGTCACGGGTTCAAACCCCGTTGAAGTCCTGAATTTTTTTTCAGGCTTCTTTTCGCAATTGCATAAATTGCGTTCACAACTGCGAGGATCATTCTTCATTTGATTTCATTTCCGCAGTTCATATGTGATTCATTTCGTATGTCATTAGCACTGATCACAGTACGTTAGCAAAGCGTCACCCAAAATCTTGTAGTGAAGTGTTTCAAGTGATTCGTGGAACTGGTGCAAAAACTAGCAAACTACACGTTGCATACGGCTATCCTTAAAACAGTACCACGCTTTCTCCAAATACTGCTTTTTTCGAATCCCCCCTGTCCTCTCCCCCTCGGCCATTGTTGAAACATTCGATTGTTGAAGAATTTGTTGCTTTTTGAGACCGTTACAATTCGAAATTGCAAAAGAGGTAAGAGGGAATATGGTAACTTATGACCCTCATTGTAGACAGACGGCGTGGGATTTGAGCATTCAGTATCCGATTGGTTTTTCTTTTGTGAGATTGTAACACTTCAGACATAATTCAAATAATTTCAGTGCTCCACCACGGATGTTTTAATCGTGCTGTAATTTGTCTGCAGCTTTTGGCCACTCACCAGCAAGAGCTGGATGAAATCATGGAGAAGATGGACACAGAAAGACAACGACAGAACGCTAATCTTCATCAAAAACTGCTGGAGAGAAAGAAACGCAAACAAGATGCACAGAAACGGAAGCAAGAACGCGAAATGGCTAAGGAACTTCTGGAGCAGCAAAAGGAGCTGGCTGAAGTGCGCTCTGAGCACGTGAGTAGCATTCGTATTGCACGTGATGTCGTCAAAAAGGCACGTGATGCTAGTGAGATACTATTTAGAAGGGTTTTCAATTGAGTATCGAAAGTAAACTACGTTTGCTTTTGTTTTGCATTGCTTCGCTCTGTGATTGGTTGGCAAAACTCGCGCCACTTTCTCAACAAATGAGAAGCAAAACCAAAAGCAATGCCGACTTCCACGCGCGCATTTTCCCGCGCTTTTTGCTGGTTACCTGTAATTGCTTCGAATTCTGATTGGCTCATTGCACTGTTTCGGTCTGCTGTGACTAGCTGGAGTAATTGCTTTGGTTTCGGTTTTACGACACTCAATTGAAAACTGCTCTAATAAAGAAACACCGTGTCAGAAGATGGGTAACTGAACGGAATGGCTCAGAATTGCTCTCAACCTAATTGAAATGAAGGTAGTTTCTAGCACAGTACTGTAATGTAGAGTACATGATAAGAACAAGAGGAATTTCTGAGAGAGCCTGTAGCTTTCCAGACGCGGTCTTTGACTGCAGAATGAAACAACAGATGATACAACACAAACAATACCCCCGGCCCTGATAACAAAAGAAGCTACAGGTCACAGGGACCAATGAAAACAGCGGTCTGGAAGGGGTACTGGATGACTCGAATTTCTCAGTGACCTTACTTTTGCTTTAAATGATACGATGTGCGCGCAATATTTTAACGTTAAAAAAGTACGACCTTTATTTTTCGTTAGGTTAAACAAGCTGAAAAACATGCCATGATTGAAGGAATTCGAGAAAATGGTTCTGAAGCAGCCGAGTTTGTTATTAGAAAGGTAAGAAAGAAACTATTTACTTATAGATGATTCTATTTGACATTGAGGGCGGCGGGGGGGGGGTTGGAAACAGGGTAAACTCCCAAGCAGGGTTGGCGCAGTGGTGGAGCACTCGCCTTCCACCAATGTTGCCCGGGTTCGATTCCCGGACTCGGCGTCATAAGTGGGCTTAGTTTGTTGGTTCTCTACTCAGCTTAAAGAGGATTTCTCCGTGTACTCCGCTTTTCCCCGCTCCCCCAAAACCAACATTTAATTTGATTTATTTAGAGTTGATTTGATTTAGTCTCCCAATTAGTAGAGTATCTGTGCTCGGCTAAATAGATTTGACACTTAAATAAAGTGATTATTGTTGTTGTTGTTGTTGTTGTTGTTGTTGTTATTATTAATCATAATCCCCCCCCCCCCCCCCCTCAACAGAACGAAAGACCAGACGACAATACTGGGGACTACATCCGCTACTCTTTGCGAACAGTGCGTGGGTTCTGTAACATCCCACAAAGTTTTTGAAACAAGTGTTGTGATAAGAGACCTATGGTTTTTCGTGCTTATCCGAGAAATAACCGAACACACTATTTTATCAATAGGTTCTTGAAAAGCGTCACAGCCAAGAGCTGAAAGATTTGGAGCGCATGTTCCAGGAAGAGAGAAAAGTTGCGGTGGACGAAGCGCTGGCGAAGATGGAAGAGAGACACACCCAGGAAAGCGATGAATTACGCGCACTGAACGAAAAAGAACTGAAAGAACTCGAGAAGCAACAACTAAGTCCAGAAGAGCTGCAACAAAGACGCGCGCAACTACTGAATCAACAACAACTGCGACAGAGCGCACTGGACAAGAAACACGCCGAACAGCGCAAGCAGATCCAGCATGGTGTATTGTCTGACTGGGAAGTGCGGTTTGCGCGTGCTAAGCTGGAACTTAAAGAAAAGCATTATCAGGTTTGTGGTCATACGAGCTGTAACCCTTTTCCCCAACCAACCCATTGGAAAACAAAGAGATCTGATTGGAAACGTTGAAGGGTGTTAATTTTGACGGTTGCTATGATTATTCACAAACTTTTGAAAATTTTTTTTCTTCATTTCATTACATTTCCGCGGTTCATATATGATTTATTTCGTATATCATTCACAGTAATTTTTAATTCGGCCAGCCATTGGTTGTAGAGCTTTTTCCTTTTAATAATAACTTTAATAATGGCTCCTCGTGCAAATTTTGCTGATGAGTTTTTGCTTATTCTTTTCTGTGCTGCGTGTGTGCGCGAGTCACCGTTGGATAGTTTTGTTTCCACGTTGCAGTATTGATATAATTTCAACAGCCTTGAAGAAGCAACACGCAACCTTTCCTTAAAGAAATCTTTCGAAGGGGAATCCGTGGCCCAGCTCCCACGAATCTCCTGTAGCCCAGTGGCAGAGCATCCGAACTAGTAATCGGAAGATCATAGGTTTGACTTTTGTTGGAAGAACTCGGGATTTTTTCCGAGTAGGCGTGTATAGAACAAGTACATCTTTCAAAATACCGTGAAGTTAATCCTTTACTCCCCAAGAGTGACTTATAGATTTTACTCTGTCTAACTCCAGACAATTTTACTCGTCAAAGGGAAAACCCTTGGGGGTTTAAGGGTTAAAAAAACTATCTCCCTTAACCCTTTCACTCCCAAGAGTGACTTTATAGATTTTACTCTGTCTAACGCCAGACAATTTTACTCGTCAAAGGGAGATCCCTTAGGGGTTAAAGGGTTAATATCTTTAGCGACAACGTAAGTTATATGAAATCGCTGAATACTGCTAAACCGAATGTCTCATATCGTTGTCAGTGCCATTTTTCTTCCCTCTCTCCCCTCCCTTAGGAATATGCTGACGCGCTGAATGAGCTGACCCCAGAACAAGCCGAGGAGCACAGACGGTCAGTGGAGAAGGCCCTGGCGGCGGCTCGAGAACTTGAAGTAGTGAAGCAGAAGTTGGATGAACAGCGGTTGGAGAACGAAGAGAAGCTCCGACAGGAAAATGAAGGTTTGTTTGATTTCTTTGTGAGTTTTTTCCAGGCCCATCATTTGGTGAGTGGTCGACAGCAACGCTAATCAAATACAAACTGTTCTTGAGACGAATTAAAGGTGTAGCTGTAGGGCTTGTTTACGTAAAAGTGTTAAATTCGTCCCGAGCGTAAGCCCGAGTGCTTCATAGCGTAGCAAAAGAAATAAGAAACTCCTGAGTGCTCCTTGCAGGCAATTTGAAAGAGACTTCCTAGACCCGTACACTTTAACTACCGAGACGCTTTTGGCTTGAAAGACTGTTGCCCAACCAATCAATTTCTTAGCCCGCCATGTGAGTCGATCCCATGCCCTTCCGCGCAGTTGGGTGACTTCATGCATATGACTGATTCACGTCCCGCGTACTGCTACCATCTTTAATGTTGCTTAATGATAAAGTTAACTAAATACTAAAACATTTTTTTTTTTTGCGTTCTTTAGCTTTTGAAGCTGAGCAGCAGCGGAAGCTGGAAGAAGAGCTCGCTGTCTTCGACAAACAGCTGGAAGAAGAAGCTGAAGTGGAACAGAAGAAGAATGAGAAAGCGATCCTTGCTCTGAACGCTCGCAAAGAAGCACTGCTGAAAGAAAAGAAAGCCAAAGTCAAGCAGGAAATCGAGAAAATGAGTAAACAAGGAGCGTCCAAGGATGACCAGGAGGCCATCTTGAAAGAACACAGTAAAGACTTGGCAAAACTGATGAACAAGATGGATGCCGACAGAATGAGAATGCAAAGCTCCCTGGAGGAAAGACTAAAGAAAAGACGCGACGCTAAGCGGCAGGCTAAGGTAATGTCATAGGGCTACTGTGAAATTTACAGTCACCTGTTCTTTTCGTCTTTGCCTCCGTAACAAGCTTTGCGCTTAATAAGTAAATTATACCAACTGCATGCTGGCAGAAACAATTCTCCAGTAACATGGAGGGTCCATCAAGAATGATCAGTCGCAACGAGTTTTACTGACCACGCAACACAACTCCTCACGCTGGCATGAAGAAGGACCGACTACTACTTATGCGCCTATTGACCAACCCCTGACCACTAGCAACACGGGCGCTCTTTGTAGTTAACTCCTTGAAATAATTGCATTTAAATGCATATAACGAATTGCTTTAAGCAATGCAATTTATACATTGTTATACAACAAAAACTTTGCCATACCAAGACCATGTCTGAAGTTCTTCAGGGAACGTTTGATGTCAGAATATAAATCAGAGCTGGTGCTTTAAAGTAGGCGATATTGTAAATGCTATAAATTAGAGCCTTCTCATTCTCAGTTTATGGAATACGAGAAAGAGAGAGTATGTTAATTCCACTAAATGTTATTTGTTTGTGAAGACGCTACCTAAGCAGTAGGTATTTGTTTGTATTGACTCATTCAGGTGGACGAGCTGACAACCAAGAATGAAGAAGAGAAGAAAGAATTTGAGGAGAAAGTTCAATCTGAGAGGGATCGAGTCCAGGCTGAAGAGGTGCTCGCTTTGAAGGAGAGTATCCATGTAGACAACCTCGTGTCCGCTACGATCGAGTCCGAAGCTGCACCGCCCCCTCCGCCACGAGGGATGCCGGAGAGCTATCGATTAGCAGCTCCATTAAGCGAGGGCGAACTGGCGTCATTACTGTTGTCGTCACCACTGTACCAGAAGATCGAAGGCATCAAATCTTTGTTGAGTGGAGGAGCAGGCAAGGGTGGCGCGAACTACAGTGCTCAGGGTAAGGAGTGGGACTGACTTGTCGTGTAACGCAGGGGGATTGTGTTGGAGTATTTGATGTTCTTTTAAGAACATCAAATAAACTAAAACTAGTCTTGTATGCTAGTCTGAAGGAGATGAAAAATCCAATGGAGATTATTGGGTTGATGATCCGAGATAGGGCAATCCTGCTGTTATTGTTGTTCACTTCCAAATTTTGTACCAAACAGAAATTACTGAAACTAACTTTACAAATTTACAGAGCAGCAATTCGACCTTTAAGATAAGGGGATAAAAATGAAAAATAAATAGCTGCAACCTCTCTGTTGCATAAAGAATTGGAAAAAAAATAATGCGATACATATTGTTGCGAACGATTACTCGGGGAATCAGCAACTTTTGGATGGCTAAATATCTTACGCACATTGCCCTGTGCCGTACCGTCTTCTTAGCAATGTCTCCCTGTGTAGTTAAAATATAAAACTAAACTTTATCTTTGTTTTTCAGCACCTGGGGAAGGTTATATCGACATCAAGGATGACACGCTGTGGGGAGGAGATGATGAACTTGTTCCAGTTGATCTGAACACTCTTCCTGCGCGTGCGTTCGTCACCTACAAGTTTGGTTCGTTCATTGTGGATCTGTTAGCGGTCCATTGCCACCATCTTCCGGTCACGCTCTTGCTCGCCGACAAACTGCCTCCTAACACGCACCTCCAGAGGAACGCGTATCGCAACTCATTCTTCTTCGACGCCAACAACCGCATCTTGTACGTGCGCGCGGAGCGAATGGATAACGTTGGAGAGTTTGTGTTGGTCCTGGTTCACTGTTTGTCACACATCGCTTGTGGTGACTTGCGTGACGATTCCCATCCGGGCTTCCTTAAAGAGTTCCATCACGCCCTCGCCGTCTTGTGCGATGACTTGTTCTTCGCACGTTACAGGCGTTCCTCTGCGCTTGCGCGCACGCTGTCGTCACTTCCGGCAGATGATGATCTGGAGAGCGCAAGCCGGATGTTATTGGAGTCCGTATTTGGCGACGCTCATACGGAAGCTGATAAGTCCAACGTTGTTGAAGGACTGCTGGATGCAAAACTGCTGCGTGGAGCTAACAAAGATGGCGTCCATTTTACAAATGAGGCAATCGTAGAGCGATTGTCCAAGTATAGCAACTTTGCCGTTGAATCCAAGCTGCGATCTTTCCTGGGTGATGTTGAAGACAAGGCTACTCAAGCACGCTTACAAGGAACAGAGGAGTTCATTGACAAGAGACTACACGAACTTCAAGGACCGCAGGCTAAAGAACGACCGATATCGCGCTATGCTCAGTCACGCGGTAATCTCATGTCACGCGGTGTGTCACGGCAGATCTCCCGCGCCATGGCCACGTCACGCACTGCTACTGGCTTACCGATCTCTAGCAAATCACCTTCTGTTCGGCCAACGGAGGATGAAGACCTTTACAAGACGTTCCTGCAGGTATGTCACACATGAATTTTACTGCTTCTGTTGAGTTCAGTCGTGCCGTCATGGTTTTCGTTTCATTTCCGAAAATAATTGTCGTGATTTTAGTTCTGCTTTGGTTGCAAAGTTTCGTAGGTTTTCTAACCATTCAGAAAAAAAATAGTTGTTTGTGTCGTCAAGCCAAGAGCTTACGTGCCTTTTTTCGTCCAGCGCCACTAGATGTGTGTTTTCCGTCGCTTACCTCCGAATAATGTTTTTAGGTTAGCGGGCGGTCTCACTAGAGCTTTCCGAATCCCGTAGATCACAGTTGATGCTTGGTTGAACAGAAAACTGTTGAGTTTTTGCGTGAATGAGAGGATCGTAAGAGGAAGCAAGAAGTTGTCGTGGCCACTGCAGATGCAATAAAACGGCAATCAGCGAAATTGAATACCAACAAAAATTTGCACCGGTATCGCAGGGTCATGGGCTCGATTCCCCGTACAAGCCTAAATTTTTTCGGGCTTTATTTTGACTACTGCTTAAGTAGTGTTCATAACTGCGATGATCATTCGCATGTTCATTCTTTAATCTGCAGTTCAAATATATGATTTTCATGTATTCATTCTCACAGAACTCACACACTTATAGAAAAGTGTAGAGAACATAGTTCCGGTATCGCAGAGGTCGTGAGTTTGAATACAAGCCTGTATTTTTTTCAGGCTTTATTTTCACCGCTGCTTAAAGTGTCTATATCGTCTTCTATTTCTTTTGTGGTTCTGGTATATACATAAGGAGTAGATAGCTGTTCAAAAAAATTTTTCGAATTCCGCAGTGGTTTTGCCCTGAAATCGTCGTTCAAATTTCCCGCTTGAGCCACGCCCATCAAACTTGACCGAGCTAGTAAGGGGCGTGGGTCTGTTCCTGATCTGACGTCACAAACTTATTTACATCGCATTAAGTCTTTTGTAAACATGCATGCAAAGCAGTTTGTGACGTCAGATCAGGAATATACCCATGCCCCTTACTAGCTCGGTGAAGTTTGATGGGCGTGGCTCAAGCTGGAAATTTGAAGGACGATTTCAGGGCAAAAACACGGCGGAATTCGAAAAAACCTTTTTGAACAGCTATCTACTCCTTATGTACATATCAGAACCACCAAAAACCAGAAGACGATATAGACACGTTAAGTAGTGTTCATAACTGCGATGATCATTAGCATGTTCATTCTTTAATCCGCAGTTGAAATATATGATTTTTATATATTCATTCTCACTTGTATCTTCATAGGTTCAAGTAGATGATATGGAGGACACTGTAGACGCGTTGAACCAAGAGTTCGCACAGCTGTCCAGGCAATCTTTAGAGATCACCACAAACCTACGTGAGCTTAAGCAAGAACTGCTAGCTCAAACAGACCTCCTCAGGGAGTCAGCGGAGGGCAGCACGGAGCATGCGCAACACAAGAATGCGGTCCGTGAAACCACCACCAAGATTACGACCGCAAAGGCTTCGCTTGAGTCCACAGAGCTGCAAAAGAGCAACTGTTTAGGGCGGCTGAACCTGTTCAAGAAAAGACTGGAGGAAAAACAAGCTCAGTTAGAACAGCACGCGAGCAAACCAGAGAGCGAGAGAAAACAGCAAGCAGAGAGAAAACTGCAGTCCGCCATGGGCAAATCAGCAAAGAAGAAAGCAAAGAAGTAAACATTTTGTAAAGTTTAGTTAGAATAGCGTAGGCTTAACGAGTTTTTATCGCTTTGTAGTTTTGTATTATTTATTTGCATTGATTGCAACAAGATATTTAATGAACAAGACTGAAAAAGGAAGTCATTTACAATACTTATTTTTGCAGTATTTTTGTATAACGGAGACAGTAGCCATAGTAAGTTATGCGCCTGATGTAGAATTTCAAGGCGGTTAAATGATAATTTTTAACACTTTTCAAGCATAATAATGAGCTTGCTGAGAAAAAGTCGTGTGAACCTTACATTATTTGCGTACATTTTTATTCGATTGAACTAATTAAGGAGATCCATTAGCGTTTAAGCAATTTGCAATTTAATGTGAAATCAATAACGTTCACCAAAATGTAAAATAGTTTCGTGGAAATTAAGTATTTCTGACGTGGTACAGTAGTAGTAGTCTATTTGCAGGAACGAGTCAAGGTGGACTTGTTTTTACTCTAAATATCAGGTGTAATAATTTTTTCATTCCATAGCTTCTATTAAAAAGTATTTTAGTAAAGAAAGATATGGTGTCATTTTTGACCTGTTGAAAGAGCTCAAGAAATGTCTCGGGCGCAAATCACTTGTGAAAGTTTCATCATATTTAACCACTTATAAAAACTTCAATTTGCCGAATGACGATCATCCCGTGTAATGCTCAAAACTTTGACATTTTTTGGGCTTTCATTTTAAGAGCATTTGGTGCGTATTGAAAGTCGAAACTCTTTTGGTGCTCAACGGCTAACTTAAATTTTTGCTAAAAAAAAAAAAAAAAGGGTCCTCCCCGTTGAATAGCCACGCTCGAGAGCACAAATACCAGAAACACCACCCTCGAACAAGCCCCTGGTAACTAGTTACACGGCGAAGAATATATTTAAAAAAAAAAGAATATTTTACAAAATTTAATATTTCCGGAGGCAGCCTCTCTTCGTCAGAGTGTTACAAATTATGACCTTAAAGCAAACAACGTTACAACTTGAAATAAGTTGCATTTATGTGTAAACTAGACCGAAACCGTAAACAATATAACGCAAAATAAAAACCGTTACAATATTAAAATTAAAAAAAATACATAAGTGTTCCATGAAAACAGGAAGAAAGGTATTACATTGCCTCTATTCTACCGAAGGGTTTACGAGTTTTACCTCTAGCAATCAAAAATGAAATCCGCATCTGAACAACCCTTGAATTTGTTTTCTCAAATTCTAAGTGTGTATTCAATCAAGACTGAAATCTACAGGAAGTACATTTTAAACTACACGTATTAAAAGTTATTCATCAACTATTAACGGATGTTTATAAACATTCGTAAAAATCACCATGATTTGTAGTTCCAGCTCACAATAAATTGCTTTTCAAGTTTTCAATGAAAGTAAAAAAAAGGTTTTGCTTGCAAAGCATAATCGTCAAAGTTTTTTTCAGGCCAGAGAGGAATAGAACTCATAAATGAATCTAACGGCAACCACATCTGGACGGAATAGAGTCAATCCAGAGCTTATTCTTTACTCATAAATGAATATAGCGGCAGCCACATCTGGACGGAATAGAGTCAATCCAGAGCTTATTCTTTACTCATAAATGAATCTAGCGGCAGCCACATCTGGACGGAATAGAGTCAATCCAGAGCTTATTCTTTACTCATAAATGAATCTAGCGGCAGCCACATCTGGACGGAATAGAGTCAATCCAGAGCTTATTCTTTACTCATAAATGAATCTAGCGGCAGCCACATCTGGACGGAATAGAGTCAATCCAGAGCTTATTCTTTACTCATAAATGAATCTAGCGGCAGCCACATCTGGACGGAATAGAGTCAATCCAGAGCTTATTCTTTACTCATAAATGAATCTAGCGGCAGCCACATCTGGACGGAATAGAGTCAATCCAGAGCTTATTCTTTACTCATAAATGAATCTAGCGGCAGCCACATCTGGACGGAATAGAGTCAATCCAGAGCTTATTCTTTACTCATAAATGAATCTAGCGGCAGCCACATCTGGACGGAATAGAGTCAATCCAGAGCTTATTCTTTACTCATAAATGAATCTAGCGGCAGCCACATCTGGACGGAATAGAGTCAATCCAGAGCTTATTCTTTACTCATAAATGAATCTAGCGGCAGCCACATCTGGACGGAATAGAGTCAATCCAGAGCTTATTCTTTACTCATAAATGAATCTAGCGGCAGCCACATCTGGACGGAATAGAGTCAATCCAGAGCTTATTCTTTACTCATAAATGAATCTAGCGGCAGCCACATCTGGACGGAATAGAGTCAATCCAGAGCTTATTCTTTACTCATAAATGAATCTAGCGGCAGCCACATCTGGACGGAATAGAGTCAATCCAGAGCTTATTCTTTACTCATAAATGAATCTAGCGGCAGCCACATCTGGACGGAATAGAGTCAATCCAGAGCTTATTCTTTACTCATAAATGAATCTAGCGGCAGCCACATCTGGACGGAATAGAGTCAATCCAGAGCTTATTCTTTACTCATAAATGAATCTAGCGGCAGCCACATCTGGACGGAATAGAGTCAATCCAGAGCTTATTCTTTACTCATAAATGAATCTAGCGGCAGCCACATCTGGACGGAATAGAGTCAATCCAGAGCTTATTCTTTACTCATAAATGAATCTAGCGGCAGCCACATCTGGACGGAATAGAGTCAATCCAGAGCTTATTCTTTACTCATAAATGAATCTAGCGGCAGCCACATCTGGACGGAATAGAGTCAATCCAGAGCTTATTCTTTACTCATAAATGAATCTAGCGGCAGCCACATCTGGACGGAATAGAGTCAATCCAGAGCTTATTCTTTACTCATAAATGAATCTAGCGGCAGCCACATCTGGACGGAATAGAGTCAATCCAGAGCTTATTCTTTACTCATAAATGAATCTAGCGGCAGCCACATCTGGATGGAATAGAGTCAATCCAGAGCTTATTCTTTACTCATAAATGAATCTAGCGGCAGCCACATCTGGACGGAATAGAGTCAATCCAGAGCTTATTCTTTACTCATAAATGAATCTAGCGGCAGCCACATCTGGACGGAATAGAGTCAATCCAGAGCTTATTCTTTACTCATAAATGAATCTAGCGGCAGCCACATCTGGACGGAATAGAGTCAATCCAGAGCTTATTCTTTACTCATAAATGAATCTAGCGGCAGCCACATCTGGACGGAATAGAGTCAATCCAGAGCTTATTCTTTACTCATAAATGAATCTAGCGGCAGCCACATCTGGACGGAATAGAGTCAATCCAGAGCTTATTCTTTACTCATAAATGAATCTAGCGGCAGCCACATCTGGACGGAATAGAGTCAATCCAGAGCTTATTCTTTACTCATAAATGAATCTAGCGGCAGCCACATCTGGACGGAATAGAGTCAATCCAGAGCTTATTCTTTACTCATAAATGAATCTAGCGGCAGCCACATCTGGATGGAATAGAGTCAATCCAGAGCTTATTCTTTACTCATAAATGAATCTAGCGGCAGCCACATCTGGACGGAATAGAGTCAATCCAGAGCTTATTCTTTACTCATAAATGAATCTAGCGGCAGCCACATCTGGACGGAATAGAGTCAATCCAGAGCTTATTCTTTACTCATAAATGAATCTAGCGGCAGCAACATCTGGACGGAATAGAGTCAATCCAGAGCTTATTCTTTACTCATAAATGAATCTAGCGGCAGCCACATCTGGACGGAATAGAGTCAATCCAGAGCTTATTCTTTACTCATAAATGAATCTAGCGGCAGCCACATCTGGACGGAATAGAGTCATTCCAGAGCTTATTCTTTACTCATAAATGAATCTAGCGGCAGCCACATCTGGACGGAATAGAGTCAATCCAGAGCTTATTCTTTACTCATAAATGAATCTAGCGGCAGCCACATCTGGACGGAATAGAGTCAATCCAGAGCTTATTCTTTACTCATAAATGAATCTAGCGGCAGCCACATCTGGACGGAATAGAGTCAATCCAGAGCTTATTCTTTACTCATAAATGAATCTAGCGGCAGCCACATCTGGACGGAATAGAGTCAATCCAGAGCTTATTCTTTACTCATAAATGAATCTAGCGGCAGCCACATCTGGACGGAATAGAGTCAATCCAGAGCTTATTCTTTACTCATAAATGAATCTAGCGGCAGCCACATCTGGACGGAATAGAGTCAATCCAGAGCTTATTCTTTACTCATAAATGAATCTAGCGGCAGCCACATCTGGACGGAATAGAGTCAATCCAGAGCTTATTCTTTACTCATAAATGAATCTAGCGGCAGCCACATCTGGACGGAATAGAGTCAATCCAGAGCTTATTCTTTACTCATAAATGAATCTAGCGGCAGCCACATCTGGACGGAATAGAGTCAATCCAGAGCTTATTCTTTACTCATAAATGAATCTAGCGGCAGCCACATCTGGATGGAATAGAGTCAATCCAGAGCTTATTCTTTACTCATAAATGAATCTAGCGGCAGCCACATCTGGACGGAATAGAGTCAATCCAGAGCTTATTCTTTACTCATAAATGAATCTAGCGGCAGCCACATCTGGACGGAATAGAGTCAATCCAGAGCTTATTCTTTACTCATAAATGAATCTAGCGGCAGCCACATCTGGATGGAATAGAGTCAATCCAGAGCTTATTCTTTACTCATAAATGAATCTAGCGGCAGCCACATCTGGACGGAATAGAGTCAATCCAGAGCTTATTCTTTACTCATAAATGAATCTAGCGGCAGCCACATCTGGACGGAATAGAGTCATTCCAGAGCTTATTCTTCACTCATAAATGAATCTAGCGGCAGCCACATCTGGACGGAATAGAGTCAATCCAGAGCTTATTCTTTACTCATAAATGAATCTAGCGGCAGCCACATCTGGACGGAATAGAGTCAATCCAGAGCTTATTCTTTACTCATAAATGAATCTAGCGGCAGCCACATCTGGACGGAATAGAGTCATTCCAGAGCTTATTCTTTACTCATAAATGAATCTAGCGGCAGCCACATCTGGACGGAATAGAGTCAATCCAGAGCTTATTCTTTACTCATAAATGAATCTAGCGGCAGCCACATCTGGACGGAATAGAGTCAATCCAGAGCTTATTCTTTACTCATAAATGAATCTAGCGGCAGCCACATCTGGACGGAATAGAGTCAATCCAGAGCTTATTCTTTACTCATAAATGAATCTAGCGGCAGCCACATCTGGACGGAATAGAGTCAATCCAGAGCTTATTCTTTACTCATAAATGAATCTAGCGGCAGCCACATCTGGACGGAATAGAGTCAATCCAGAGCTTATTCTTTACTCATAAATGAATCTAGCGGCAGCCACATCTGGACGGAATAGAGTCAATCCAGAGCTTATTCTTTACTCATAAATGAATCTAGCGGCAGCCACATCTGGACGGAATAGAGTCAATCCAGAGCTTATTCTTTACTCATAAATGAATCTAGCGGCAGCCACATCTGGATGGAATAGAGTCAATCCAGAGCTTATTCTTTACTCATAAATGAATCTAGCGGCAGCCACATCTGGACGGAATAGAGTCAATCCAGAGCTTATTCTTTACTCATAAATGAATCTAGCGGCAGCCACATCTGGACGGAATAGAGTCATTCCAGAGCTTATTCTTTACTCATAAATGAATCTAGCGGCAGCCACATCTGGATGGAATAGAGTCAATCCAGAGCTTATTCTTTACTCATAAATGAATCTAGCGGCAGCCACATCTGGACGGAATAGAGTCAATCCAGAGCTTATTCTTTACTCATAAATGAATCTAGCGGCAGCCACATCTGGACGGAATAGAGTCATTCCAGAGCTTATTCTTTACTCATAAATGAATCTAGCGGCAGCCACATCTGGACGGAATAGAGTCAATCCAGAGCTTATTCTTTACTCATAAATGAATCTAGCGGCAGCCACATCTGGACGGAATAGAGTCAATCCAGAGCTTATTCTTTACTCATAAATGAATCTAGCGGCAGCCACATCTGGACGGAATAGAGTCAATCCAGAGCTTATTCTTTACTCATAAATGAATCTAGCGGCAGCCACATCTGGACGGAATAGAGTCAATCCAGAGCTTATTCTTTACTCATAAATGAATCTAGCGGCAGCCACATCTGGACGGAATAGAGTCAATCCAGAGCTTATTCTTTACTCATAAATGAATCTAGCGGCAGCCACATCTGGACGGAATAGAGTCAATCCAGAGCTTATTCTTTACTCATAAATGAATCTAGCGGCAGCCACATCTGGATGGAATAGAGTCAATCCAGAGCTTATTCTTTACTCATAAATGAATCTAGCGGCAGCCACATCTGGACGGAATAGAGTCAATCCAGAGCTTATTCTTTACTCATAAATGAATCTAGCGGCAGCCACATCTGGACGGAATAGAGTCAATCCAGAGCTTATTCTTTACTCATAAATGAATCTAGCGGCAGCCACATCTGGACGGAATAGAGTCAATCCAGAGCTTATTCTTTACTCATAAATGAATCTAGCGGCAGCCACATCTGGACGGAATAGAGTCAATCCAGAGCTTATTCTTTACTCATAAATGAATCTAGCGGCAGCCACATCTGGACGGAATAGAGTCAATCCAGAGCTTATTCTTTACTCATAAATGAATCTAGCGGCAGCCACATCTGGACGGAATAGAGTCAATCCAGAGCTTATTCTTTACTCATAAATGAATCTAGCGGCAGCCACATCTGGACGGAATAGAGTCAATCCAGAGCTTATTCTTTACTCATAAATGAATCTAGCGGCAGCCACATCTGGACGGAATAGAGTCAATCCAGAGCTTATTCTTTACTCATAAATGAATCTAGCGGCAGCCACATCTGGACGGAATAGAGTCAATCCAGAGCTTATTCTTTACTCATAAATGAATCTAGCGGCAGCCACATCTGGACGGAATAGAGTCAATCCAGAGCTTATTCTTTACTCATAAATGAATCTAGCGGCAGCCACATCTGGACGGAATAGAGTCAATCCAGAGCTTATTCTTTACTCATAAATGAATCTAGCGGCAGCCACATCTGGACGGAATAGAGTCAATCCAGAGCTTATTCTTTACTCATAAATGAATCTAGCGGCAGCCACATCTGGACGGAATAGAGTCAATCCAGAGCTTATTCTTTACTCATAAATGAATCTAGCGGCAGCCACATCTGGACGGAATAGAGTCAATCCAGAGCTTATTCTTTACTCATAAATGAATCTAGCGGCAGCCACATCTGGACGGAATAGAGTCAATCCAGAGCTTATTCTTTACTCATAAATGAATCTAGCGGCAGCCACATCTGGACGGAATAGAGTCAATCCAGAGCTTATTCTTTACTCATAAATGAATCTAGCGGCAGCCACATCTGGACGGAATAGAGTCAATCCAGAGCTTATTCTTTACTCATAAATGAATCTAGCGGCAGCCACATCTGGACGGAATAGAGTCAATCCAGAGCTTATTCTTTACTCATAAATGAATCTAGCGGCAGCCACATCTGGACGGAATAGAGTCAATCCAGAGCTTATTCTTTACTCATAAATGAATCTAGCGGCAGCCACATCTGGACGGAATAGAGTCAATCCAGAGCTTATTCTTTACTCATAAATGAATCTAGCGGCAGCCACATCTGGACGGAATAGAGTCAATCCAGAGCTTATTCTTTACTCATAAATGAATCTAGCGGCAGCCACATCTGGACGGAATAGAGTCAATCCAGAGCTTATTCTTTACTCATAAATGAATCTAGCGGCAGCCACATCTGGACGGAATAGAGTCAATCCAGAGCTTATTCTTTACTCATAAATGAATCTAGCGGCAGCCACATCTGGACGGAATAGAGTCAATCCAGAGCTTATTCTTTACTCATAAATGAATCTAGCGGCAGCCACATCTGGACGGAATAGAGTCAATCCAGAGCTTATTCTTTACTCATAAATGAATCTAGCGGCAGCCACATCTGGACGGAATAGAGTCAATCCAGAGCTTATTCTTTACTCATAAATGAATCTAGCGGCAGCCACATCTGGACGGAATAGAGTCAATCCAGAGCTTATTCTTTACTCATAAATGAATCTAGCGGCAGCCACATCTGGACGGAATAGAGTCAATCCAGAGCTTATTCTTTACTCATAAATGAATCTAGCGGCAGCCACATCTGGATGGAATAGAGTCAATCCAGAGCTTATTCTTTACTCATAAATGAATCTAGCGGCAGCCACATCTGGACGGAATAGAGTCAATCCAGAGCTTATTCTTTACTCATAAATGAATCTAGCGGCAGCCACATCTGGACGGAATAGAGTCAATCCAGAGCTTATTCTTTACTCATAAATGAATCTAGCGGCAGCCACATCTGGACGGAATAGAGTCAATCCAGAGCTTATTCTTTACTCATAAATGAATCTAGCGGCAGCCACATCTGGACGGAATAGAGTCAATCCAGAGCTTATTCTTTACTCATAAATGAATCTAGCGGCAGCCACATCTGGACGGAATAGAGTCAATCCAGAGCTTATTCTTTACTCATAAATGAATCTAGCGGCAGCCACATCTGGACGGAATAGAGTCAATCCAGAGCTTATTCTTTACTCATAAATGAATCTAGCGGCAGCCACATCTGGACGGAATAGAGTCAATCCAGAGCTTATTCTTTACTCATAAATGAATCTAGCGGCAGCCACATCTGGACGGAATAGAGTCAATCCAGAGCTTATTCTTTACTCATAAATGAATCTAGCGGCAGCCACATCTGGACGGAATAGAGTCAATCCAGAGCTTATTCTTTACTCATAAATGAATCTAGCGGCAGCCACATCTGGACGGAATAGAGTCAATCCAGAGCTTATTCTTTACTCATAAATGAATCTAGCGGCAGCCACATCTGGACGGAATAGAGTCAATCCAGAGCTTATTCTTTACTCATAAATGAATCTAGCGGCAGCCACATCTGGACGGAATAGAGTCAATCCAGAGCTTATTCTTTACTCATAAATGAATCTAGCGGCAGCCACATCTGGACGGAATAGAGTCAATCCAGAGCTTATTCTTTACTCATAAATGAATCTAGCGGCAGCCACATCTGGACGGAATAGAGTCAATCCAGAGCTTATTCTTTACTCATAAATGAATCTAGCGGCAGCCACATCTGGACGGAATAGAGTCAATCCAGAGCTTATTCTTTACTCATAAATGAATCTAGCGGCAGCCACATCTGGACGGAATAGAGTCAATCCAGAGCTTATTCTTTACTCATAAATGAATCTAGCGGCAGCCACATCTGGACGGAATAGAGTCAATCCAGAGCTTATTCTTTACTCATAAATGAATCTAGCGGCAGCCACATCTGGACGGAATAGAGTCAATCCAGAGCTTATTCTTTACTCATAAATGAATCTAGCGGCAGCCACATCTGGACGGAATAGAGTCAATCCAGAGCTTATTCTTTACTCATAAATGAATCTAGCGGCAGCCACATCTGGACGGAATAGAGTCAATCCAGAGCTTATTCTTTACTCATAAATGAATCTAGCGGCAGCCACATCTGGACGGAATAGAGTCAATCCAGAGCTTATTCTTTACTCATAAATGAATCTAGCGGCAGCCACATCTGGACGGAATAGAGTCAATCCAGAGCTTATTCTTTACTCATAAATGAATCTAGCGGCAGCCACATCTGGACGGAATAGAGTCAATCCAGAGCTTATTCTTTACTCATAAATGAATCTAGCGGCAGCCACATCTGGACGGAATAGAGTCAATCCAGAGCTTATTCTTTACTCATAAATGAATCTAGCGGCAGCCACATCTGGACGGAATAGAGTCAATCCAGAGCTTATTCTTTACTCATAAATGAATCTAGCGGCAGCCACATCTGGACGGAATAGAGTCAATCCAGAGCTTATTCTTTACTCATAAATGAATCTAGCGGCAGCCACATCTGGACGGAATAGAGTCAATCCAGAGCTTATTCTTTACTCATAAATGAATCTAGCGGCAGCCACATCTGGACGGAATAGAGTCAATCCAGAGCTTATTCTTTACTCATAAATGAATCTAGCGGCAGCCACATCTGGACGGAATAGAGTCAATCCAGAGCTTATTCTTTACTCATAAATGAATCTAGCGGCAGCCACATCTGGACGGAATAGAGTCAATCCAGAGCTTATTCTTTACTCATAAATGAATCTAGCGGCAGCCACATCTGGACGGAATAGAGTCAATCCAGAGCTTATTCTTTACTCATAAATGAATCTAGCGGCAGCCACATCTGGATGGAATAGAGTCAATCCAGAGCTTATTCTTTACTCATAAATGAATCTAGCGGCAGCCACATCTGGATGGAATAGAGTCAATCCAGAGCTTATTCTTTACTCATAAATGAATCTAGCGGCAGCCACATCTGGACGGAATAGAGTCAATCCAGAGCTTATTCTTTACTCATAAATGAATCTAGCGGCAGCCACATCTGGACGGAATAGAGTCAATCCAGAGCTTATTCTTTACTCATAAATGAATCTAGCGGCAGCCACATCTGGACGGAATAGAGTCAATCCAGAGCTTATTCTTTACTCATAAATGAATCTAGCGGCAGCCACATCTGGATGGAATAGAGTCAATCCAGAGCTTATTCTTTACTCATAAATGAATCTAGCGGCAGCCACATCTGGACGGAATAGAGTCAATCCAGAGCTTATTCTTTACTCATAAATGAATCTAGCGGCAGCCACATCTGGACGGAATAGAGTCAATCCAGAGCTTATTCTTTACTCATAAATGAATCTAGCGGCAGCCACATCTGGACGGAATAGAGTCAATCCAGAGCTTATTCTTTACTCATAAATGAATCTAGCGGCAGCCACATCTGGACGGAATAGAGTCAATCCAGAGCTTATTCTTTACTCATAAATGAATCTAGCGGCAGCCACATCTGGACGGAATAGAGTCAATCCAGAGCTTATTCTTTACTCATAAATGAATCTAGCGGCAGCCACATCTGGACGGAATAGAGTCAATCCAGAGCTTATTCTTTACTCATAAATGAATCTAGCGGCAGCCACATCTGGACGGAATAGAGTCAATCCAGAGCTTATTCTTTACTCATAAATGAATCTAGCGGCAGCCACATCTGGACGGAATAGAGTCAATCCAGAGCTTATTCTTTACTCATAAATGAATCTAGCGGCAGCCACATCTGGACGGAATAGAGTCAATCCAGAGCTTATTCTTTACTCATAAATGAATCTAGCGGCAGCCACATCTGGATGGAATAGAGTCAATCCAGAGCTTATTCTTTACTCATAAATGAATCTAGCGGCAGCCACATCTGGACGGAATAGAGTCAATCCAGAGCTTATTCTTTACTCATAAATGAATCTAGCGGCAGCCACATCTGGATGGAATAGAGTCAATCCAGAGCTTATTCTTTACTCATAAATGAATCTAGCGGCAGCCACATCTGGATGGAATAGAGTCAATCCAGAGCTTATTCTTTACTCATAAATGAATCTAGCGGCAGCCACATCTGGACGGAATAGAGTCAATCCAGAGCTTATTCTTTACTCATAAATGAATCTAGCGGCAGCCACATCTGGACGGAATAGAGTCATCCAGAGCTTATTCTTTACTCATAAATGAATCTAGCGGCAGCCACATCTGGACGGAATAGAGTCAATCCAGAGCTTATTCTTTACTCATAAATGAATCTAGCGGCAGCCACATCTGGACGGAATAGAGTCAATCCAGAGCTTATTCTTTACTCATAAATGAATCTAGCGGCAGCCACATCTGGACGGAATAGAGTCATTCCAGAGCTTATTCTTTACTCATAAATGAATCTAGCGGCAGCCACATCTGGACGGAATAGAGTCAATCCAGAGCTTATTCTTTACTCATAAATGAATCTAGCGGCAGCCACATCTGGACGGAATAGAGTCAATCCAGAGCTTATTCTTTACTCATAAATGAATCTAGCGGCAGCCACATCTGGACGGAATAGAGTCAATCCAGAGCTTATTCTTTACTCATAAATGAATCTAGCGGCAGCCACATCTGGACGGAATAGAGTCAATCCAGAGCTTATTCTTTACTCATAAATGAATCTAGCGGCAGCCACATCTGGACGGAATAGAGTCAATCCAGAGCTTATTCTTTACTCATAAATGAATCTAGCGGCAGCCACATCTGGACGGAATAGAGTCAATCCAGAGCTTATTCTTTACTCATAAATGAATCTAGCGGCAGCCACATCTGGACGGAATAGAGTCAATCCAGAGCTTATTCTTTACTCATAAATGAATCTAGCGGCAGCCAAATCTTGACGGAATAGAGTCAATCCAGAGCTTATTCTTTACTCATAAATGAATCTAGCGGCAGCCAAATCTTGACGGAATAGAGTCAATCCAGAGCTTATTCTTTACTCATAAATGAATCTAGCGGCAGCCACATCTGGACGGAATAGAGTCAATCCAGAGCTTATTCTTTACTCATAAATGAATCTAGCGGCAGCCACATCTGGACGGAATAGAGTCATCCAGAGCTTATTCTTTACTCATAAATGAATCTAGCGGCAGCCACATCTGGACGGAATAGAGTCAATCCAGAGCTTATTCTTTACTCATAAATGAATCTAGCGGCAGCCACATCTGGACGGAATAGAGTCAATCCAGAGCTTATTCTTTACTCATAAATGAATCTAGCGGCAGCCACATCTGGACGGAATAGAGTCAATCCAGAGCTTATTCTTTACTCATAAATGAATCTAGCGGCAGCCACATCTGGACGGAATAGAGTCAATCCAGAGCTTATTCTTTACTCATAAATGAATTAGCGGCAGCCACATCTGGACGGAATAGAGTCAATCCAGAGCTTATTCTTTACTCATAAATGAATCTAGCGGCAGCCACATCTGGACGGAATAGAGTCAATCCAGAGCTTATTCTTTACTCATAAATGAATCTAGCGGCAGCCACATCTGGACGGAATAGAGTCAATCCAGAGCTTATTCTTTACTCATAAATGAATCTAGCGGCAGCCACATCTGGACGGAATAGAGTCAATCCAGAGCTTATTCTTTACTCATAAATGAATCTAGCGGCAGCCACATCTGGACGGAATAGAGTCAATCCAGAGCTTATTCTTTACTCATAAATGAATCTAGCGGCAGCCACATCTGGATGGAATAGAGTCAATCCAGAGCTTATTCTTTACTCATAAATGAATCTAGCGGCAGCCACATCTGGACGGAATAGAGTCATTGCAGAGCTTATTCTTTACTCATAAATGAATCTAGCGGCAGCCACATCTGGACGGAATAGAGTCAGTCCAGAGCATATTCTTTACTCATAAATGAATCTAGCGGCAGCCACATCTGGACGGAATAGAGTCAATCCAGAGCTTATTCTTTACTCATAAATGAATCTAGCGGCAGCCACATCTGGACGGAATAGAGTCAATCCAGAGCTTATTCTTTACTCATAAATGAATCTAGCGGCAGCCACATCTGGACGGAATAGAGTCAATCCAGAGCTTATTCTTTACTCATAAATGAATCTAGCGGCAGCCACATCTGGACGGAATAGAGTCAATCCAGAGCTTATTCTTTACTCATAAATGAATCTAGCGGCAGCCACATCTGGATGGAATAGAGTCAATCCAGAGCTTATTCTTTACTCATAAATGAATCTAGCGGCAGCCACATCTGGACGGAATAGAGTCAATCCGGAGCTTATTCTTTACTCATAAATGAATCTAGCGGCAGCCACATCTGGACGGAATAGAGTCAATCCAGAGCTTATTCTTTACTCATAAATGAATCTAGCGGCAGCCACATCTGGATGGAATAGAGTCAATCCAGAGCTTATTCTTTACTCATAAATGAATCTAGCGGCAGCCACATCTGGACGGAATAGAGTCATTCCAGAGCTTATTCTTTACTCATAAATGAATCTAGCGGCAGCCACATCTGGACGGAATAGAGTCAATCCAGAGCTTATTCTTTACTCATAAATGAATCTAGCGGCAGCCACATCTGGATGGAATAGAGTCAATCCAGAGCTTATTCTTTACTCATAAATGAATCTAGCGGCAGCCACATCTGGACGGAATAGAGTCAATCCAGAGCTTATTCTTTACTCCCTTTTTCGATACCAAGACAACCCGCAAGCTCGTGTATTCCACAGGAACACAGCAGACCGTCTTAAACTTTTTCTTTTGGTCTTCGGAGATTGGAACGTCATTTAGGTTGGCGAGTTGACGTATCAGCACGTCGTAAGTGACGTAGGTGTTATCTCTGGCGTCCAGACTGTAGGGACTGTCACATGACCCAGCGCAATGGGCGAACCTTATAGGGCTCCTGGGTGATGTGATGAAGTGTTCCATTCGCACCAAGGAGAAATTGGCAGGGAAAGAATGGAGCCGACAGTGTGAGTGAGCTGCTGCATACTTAAGATGCGTCAAGTTCAGCAGCGGATCTTCGTGGTCCTTGTGATGGATTTCGTCTGCTGGCGGATCTTCGTGGTTCTTGAGATGGACTTTGTCTTCTGCTTAAAGAAAAATGTTATTATAGCAATACCCTGTTAAATTTCTAGTAAAGTACTATTGGATAAAACACCCTATATAAAAACTGAAAGAAAAGTTTGAAACATTTTGCAATCATGTTGGGGTAAACTACATTAATCGAGTGAAAAATGCGTAACGGGAAAGACTATCCCGTCCTGGGCGAAATGAAGAACAGATAGTAGTCCTCATAATCAAATCTCATGGAAACGTAGTTTCCCTACGCAGGGCTCCGTTACAGTGCAGGAGCGGAGAACTGGAAACGAATAATATGTTTTTGTGCTTTGTTCCTTCAAGTTTAAGTGCTTAATTTACCACTATACTATTGCAATGTTTGATTCACTTTAAATGGCTGTTAATCCTTTGAAGTATCATTCTTACAACATTTCTTCATAAGGTCGCCCTTTTATCGATAGTCGCTGCTTGTTTGGCGCTCCGCCACACACGAGCATTAGCCACAGCTGTTTAACCTTCCCCAAAAATCCCATTTAAAAGACGTCTAAACTACATTGACAAAAAAAATTATATAACATTTTGAGCTTTAAGCTTTATTTCACAACTGGTGCATGACTATCAAAATATAATGGCGTTAATTTTTTTAAAGTGAAAGTAATAAGCAAAGGACCGCCAACGATAATGCTGTAAGTTGACGTAGGATCTACAAGAGATCTAATCAGCCAAAAAATAAATCGGAATATACATGTAACAAGCAAGGCTGATACTACGAGAGAAAAGTTGTCTTTGCAAGACACCAACATGACCGAGACTCGATAAAGTAGGGCTGCAACCATAGACAGCCGTTTCCTCCTTATTGCGACTCGTCGACATGGTGTAGCAGATTTAAAAAACGCCAACTTCAATGCGAGCGCCAATAAATTGCACTATGAACCCGTTCACGATATCAAGTTCCGTACCTTGGACTCTCTTGCCATCCAAGCCAGGCGTTGCCACACCACGTAGCCCGGATAGCAAGGAATCCAAGTGTCACGATGGCGTCTCGCAAAGAAAAATGTAGATTGGCCACTACCAATTAAAACGCATGGACAAAACCATGCTAAAAAATACACAGCATATTGGATCTGTAAAAGATCTACGGTCCAAAAATACGAGAGAGTGAAAGTAATAAGCAAAGGATCGCCAACGATAATGCTATAAGTTAACGTAGGATCTACAAGAGATCTAATCAGCCAAAAAATAAATCGGAATATACATGCAACAAGCAAGGCTGATCCTACGTTAACTTACTGCGCTTAGAGCAACCGGTAAAAAATGAACCATCTGACCTTTTGCTTCTGAACAATTTACAACACAAAAAAGGAAGATATTTGAAAGACGAAAATTGAGCAAACTTGAAAAATAAAACGATTTCCTTCCTTTGCTATTGATGCGTTTCAAGACAATTGAATTGAATTGGTTGAATTCTAATCGAAGGAAAACTTGAACTGATTACCTTGCTGCGTTGGGTGCGGTAGAGTAGGTGACACCAAGGGCGCAGCTTCGCAACAACCGAAAAGAAACAAAATCATCAAAATTTTTGCATTTCTCATCTTGTACTGGATGGTATATTAGGGTTCCGTTCGCAAGCAGGATCGACACTAGGCTCCAACAGCAGATATTTCTTCTACTCTTCCTTTTATCTCGTTGCGATTCACCATGTAGGGAGATTTTGACACTGGAAACCACGCCCTTCTCTCCAAAAATGGAACTGCTTTAACAAAACAGACAACAGCTAGTTTTTGGTAAACAGCAAATCTTCACGTTTCATCAAATCTCTTTATTGACAAAAGGGAGATGAAAGCAAGGCCGACTTCGGATGTTTAACAAATATCAATCTTTCGGAAAAAAATAAAATAAAAAAAAAAAAAATGAAGGAGGAAGATTATGCTTCGTGGGATTCCATAAATGTGAAATCAATCTTGTCTTCATGAGATGAGAGTCGCGGCACCATGGACGAGAATCAAATGACGTTCTCTGAATAACTTTTAACAGGGATGGGGATTGGTGGAGAGTCCTTCCGTTTTCTTCTTCCCTTGCATTCTGTTATTCACTTCTGCTTTTATTTTATTGTTTATAGCTATTTACCGTCTTGAGGCTAAATTAAAGCTTTTCGATACTAATGTTGTTATCTTTCCCGAAAACCATTAACTTGAATTGAAGTTCACGCATTCAGAAAAACATTAATAAACTATATTTGGCCATAAAATCTCTTATCTTTCACGTAATTATTAGGCGAATAAATTAATTGACGTCCAATTTCAATTTTAGTGTGATGAACGTGTGAACATTTGACATCAAAAAGTATTTTCTACGCGTTGCGTGCCTACCTGTACGAACATTGAATGTTTGAAAGTGGATTGATTATCAGAAGATAGGCATGGTATTTTATTTTTAATTTCTTTGATCTTTTAACGATAATACTCAACGGTTTCTTCACGTGGCGTGGCTAGTGTGTTGGAAGACTATCTTGTTTTAAATCTAAACACCTCGTGCACGTTTGACTTATAATAGTCACAAGACACAGCTTAATTAATGAAAATTCAAGGGTATCACACACACCATTTGACCTTTCGTTAAACATTTCTTCCATCACTTTGCCACTAGATCGCGATTTTATCTTGGAACAGAAAATAAACAAATGAGTAGTCCGACTTCAACGAGGCCAATTTCGTGAGTTATTCCGTCTTCGTGGCGCCCAGATCTACAAACATTCTCTATGGAATGTAGATTACATTAAACAGGTTCCAAAGCATCAGTAGTCCGTACATCGCTCGCACCCATAAATCGAGATGAGAGTACAAGAAATTAATGAAGCAAAACGTTTCTTGAACATGCAGCCTCTGTTGCAACTAAACCCACTGCATTATCAGAACATTTTCTCTCTAACGGTCACAGCGCTACTGAAATGCAATTAATTCCCCTAGAAATCTCTAAATCTAATCGTGATGGTGTGCGAAAAGCCAGAGAAGCATATTTCATTGATAGAGGTCAAACTCTTGAACCTTAAGGTATCAATAGAAAATAAGAAATATAATACCTTTCCTTTTGTTTTCATGTTACGTATCTTTCAAATTTTCAAACTGTAACGTTTTTTATTTTCCGTTGCATTGTTTACCTTTATAATAGTATCATATTATATCAACAACTTCAGTAGTAATAGGTGCGCTGGTTGAATACCACCTCCGCGCAGCACCCCTCCTCGCTTCGCTCATCGGGGGTGCTGCGCTCCGGTTGTATTCAACCAGCGCACCTATTACTACTTAAAAGGAAACCGGAAAGCAAGACAACAGGAAACAAAAAGCCAAGAAAAGAAACAAAGCAAAAATCGAAACAGCCAGGCACCGCGGGTCGGCCTTTTAGAGAGAGGGGGTGGGTATGTCCAATGGCGTTTGAGGTTGTTGGAAGACTTTATGTTCCCGATCGCGCCTTTGGGACTTCATTGGGGCCTGAAATTGTTGAACAATATAGAGAATATCAAAAGGAAACAAGAGATTTTTCCTTTTCATTGAGCGCACAAATTGAAAGAATACGGAGAATGGTTTTGGAGGGTTATGACCCACATTTTTCTACCTTCGAAGTCTGCAAAAATCAAGTTCTTGAACAAATATAATTGAGTGCCCTGGAAAAGGCCCTTAAATAATATTTATCCCAAGTTGGTGAGTTTATTAATGACGTATATGTTGAAGGTTCTGAAGCCGTTGAAGCAATATTTCAACAAGATCGCAAACTATGTTATAACGAGCCAGAGGTTCTTAGCAACCACAAAAATACCTCTGGATCCCGCTGAGATAGGGGGCAATTTGCCACCAATCTCAGCAGGATATCCAGCTACTCTGAACATTCCAATGTAATCGAATCGCTTCTGGCACTCGTTTCTGTTTGATATGGGGCGTCAATTTTCACGCTTATCTGTCATAATCCTTAAACGTGAACGTTTATTTATGGCGAGAGTTTAATTAAATTCTATCTTTAGACCTGATGCACACGAAACATGACTGCGGGAAGGGGAAAACGAAACCCAATAGTTTGTTTTGGTTTTGATGAACTCTTGAGGTAGGCTCACCGGTATTACGGTGGCCCAGAAGGGTCAAACACAAATAAAAAAGAAAACACGAGCCTTTGGTTGTAATTTAGTGCTATTATAAATAGCACTAAATTACAACCAAAGGCTCGAGTTTTCTTTGTTTCTCTTTCGCATGCAATATCGGAAAAACAATAGGGCTGTTTATACGAGAGAAAATAAGCCGCGGCTTACTCTGGCCGCGGCTTACATAAGACGCGAAAGGAACCATTTATACGAGTAAAAACACCAAGCTAGGCCAGGATAAGCCGCAGCTTGAGAAAGCCGTGAACATAGATTTTGTACCATTTATACGGAGTGTTCGCGTCTTATGTAAGCCGTGGCCAGAGTAAGCCGCGGCTTATTTTCTCTCGTATAAACGGCCCTAATGTGTTTTGTTTTTGGAGGGAGATATATCTCTTTTGAACGCTAATTAAAATTCGCTCGTATTCCTAAATCAAACATGCTTGCAATACATGGTAATAGTGAACATATTTGCGAGTAATTTACACAAATCAGTCTGCAATTATTACCCTTCTTGAACACCGTGAAAGTAAATTAACATCACTGAGCTAAAATAATTCGCTTCAATATGTGATATCGTTGCGTGCTCATGAACAGAACTTTTACTATCCGTACGGTTTCCCTAGGAACTGATAAAATTCTCGTTGAATAATTCCTCAATAATCTCGGCAAACGTCGAAGTGGAAGTTTCAGTATTCGACTTCCGAAACCGACCTTGGCAGGAAAAGCGAGAACGGCGACTGTATCGAAATCATCATTTCAAAATACAACTTCTCCTTTTTCTAATTCTTTCCCGATTGTTAAAATTTGTTTAACTTGGAAAATGCTGGCGAACTGTCGAAGGACTAAATTACTCTGAAGGGCATTAAAGTAAGGAAAACGTTCTCGAAAAATACAGTCATCCGAACGCGTTATTGTTCTGCAAAGAAATGTACCAAATGTAAAACGTTTTGGTCATTAAACCTGCTTACAACATTTGCCTAGATTTTTATCTGCACTTCATAAAACTGTTCATGTTATATATCCCAGAAGCACTCAGGCATACAGTGATGCCAGGACCTCAACCTGGATGAACCAGAAAAGATATGGAACATTTTCCTAGATTTTTATGTGCACTTCAAAAAACTGTTCATGTTATATATCCCAGAAGCACTCAGGCATACAGTGATGCCAGGACCTCAACCTGGATGAACCAGAAAAGATATGGAACATTTTCCTAGATTTTTATGTGCACTTAAAAAAACTGTTCATGTTATATATCCCAGAAGCACTCAGGCATACAGTGATGCCAGGACCTCAACCTGGATGAACCAGAAAAGATATTGAACATTTGCCTAGATTTTTATGTGCACTTAAAAAAACTGTTCATGTTATATATCCCAGAAGCACTCAGGCATACAGTGATGCCAGGACCTCAACCTGGATGAACCAGAAAAGATATTGAACATTTGCCTAGATTTTTATCTGCACTTCAAAAAACTGTTCATGTTATATATCCCAGAAGCACTCAGGCATACAGTGATGCCAGGACCTCAACCTGGATGAACCAGAAAAGATATGGAACATTTTCCTAGATTTTTATGTGCACTTAAAAAAACTGTTCATGTTATATATCCCAGAAGCACTTAGGCATACAGTGATGCCAGGACCTCAACCTGGATGAACCAGAAAAGATATGGAAAATTTGCCTAGATTTCTATCTGCACTTTAAAAAAATGCTCATGTTATATATCCCAGAAGCACTCAGGCATACAGTGATGCCAGGACCTCAACCTGGATGAACCAGAAAAGATATATAACATTTGCCTAAATTTTTATCTGCATTTCCAAAACAACCTGTTATGTTAAATATCTCAGAAGCGCTCAGGCATACAGTGATGCCAGGACTTCAACCTGGATGAACCAGAAAAGATATTGAACATTTTCCTAGATTTTTGTCTGTACTTCAAAAAACTGTTCATGTTATATATCCCAGAAGTACTCAGGCATACAGTGATGCCAGGACCTCAACCTGGATGAACCAGAAAAGATATATAACATTTGCCTGAATTTTTATCTGCATTTCCAAAAAAACCTGTTATGTTAAATATCTCAGAAGCGCTCAGGCATACAGTGATGCCAGGACTTCAACCTGGATGAACCAGAAAAGATATTGAACATTTTCCTAGATTTTTATCTGCACTTCATAAAACTGTTCATGTTATATATCCCAGAAGCACTCAGGCATACAGTGATGCCAGGACTTCAACCTGAATGGACCAGAAAAGATATAGAACATTTCCCTAAATTTTTATCTGCAAGTTACATATGCTAAATCACTTGAATATTTTACTATTGCTATTTTCCACGCACAAACAAACACAGAGTCCTAAGCTCCTTGGTTGTTTGAAAAGGCTTTCAGAAGTTGTTTCTGGACGATAATGTATTCTCCGACGATAATTTTCAATTTTCAAACTGCCACTATTTTAATGACCACCATCAGTGGAAGGAATAGTCGCCAGATAAAATATTTGTGCTTTGACAGAGAGCAGCTATGTAAAAGATATAAGTACCCATATCCAGTTATAAAGACAAAATAAGGAGCCGCCCATTTCCGCGCCCCCTCACCAGCCCGATTTTCATTATCGTGGATCGATGACGAGTGCGCGCGTATTTCGCGGCTTCATATTTAATTTGCCACCAGATTATAATTAATTTGCCGCCGGAATACACATGAACTTTGCTACATATACATAAATACGCTTGAACAGAAAGATTACTCTCAACAATTGTCCGAAACCGAAGGAATTCCAACTCAATCAAATCTTACAGAAAATTTACATTAGAATATAATCCCAGGGAAAATGTCGTGGGCGATTCCTACCAAACGTACCAATGTAACAAAATCGAAAGTCACGTCGATCTTACCTCTTACGTTCGTATTTCCGCTTTTAAAATTGTCTGAAGGCGATTTACTTCGGCTTAAAATATAGTTACAACTTACCAAAGTCCATTGCACGTCAATGAAATCACCCGGTAAAACAGAATTTCAGCCTGAGAAGGCGTCACTCTCTGTAATTTCTGTCCATCACATACCGAGATATGCCGATTATCCCCTCGAAAATCTCAACGAATCGCTAAAGCATAACATTTGACAAAACTAGCGTTTCATCGTACAAGTAAAACCATAAAATGCCATAAGAACAAGGCGTAAGCGTGCCGCGTGCCGGTAAATTAAATTCTGCCGCTGAAGCGCAAAAACAATTCTTCTTTCAAGGTGTGCTAAGATGCTCCTTCAGTGAAACCACAAATGGAGTACGTTGACGGCTCTAATGCAGACCTATAACGTCACTCCTTAGAAACCAGACGTGGGAGATTTTTTAACTTCCGGTTATCTCTGGCTCGTTATGGTCGGAGTGAAGGAACCCCTTTGAGAGAGGGCCGACAACCGTCGGCCTATTAGAGAAAGAGGTCGACAGGGTATGATGGCGACCGACCTGTTGCGTTACAACGAGAGGCAGGCCTTGATAGCCGAGATAGACAGGTGGTTGGGGAATGAATTTGAGGGTTCCATGGACAAACCACCAATGCGCCACGTGTGCGATTTGTTGAAAAATGACATGTCTCCATGGCGGTATATAATGAAAACAAGGGAAACCCATCTTATCGATGAATGCGCGCTCATAGCCCTAAGAGTTCGCTATTCACTTTCACCAGAAGAAAAAGAGTTCATGAAGAAGTGGTTGACAGATGAGGGGTTTTATGATACGGTCCATTGAACTAAGGGGGATACAGGGGAGACCAATGGGTGACGATGATTGGTCGAAACGTTACACCATAAGGCGTAAGTTGATTCTAACAATGAACAAATGGTTGAAAGAAAGAGTGGACAAAAATTCTATGGAGAGGTACGCGCCAATGTTATATGCGCATATTTTGTTAGAAAAGGATGAATCTCCTAGGGGGTTCATCAGGAACACAAAAAGCATTCACAACACCTGTGGTGATTTTTCTTTCAAAGTTTTTAATCGTCTTAAACCTGATGAAAAGGGGTATATGAAACGTTGCTTGCTCGATGAAAAGTTTTGGGTAAAGGTACGTTGGAGATCTGCAGTGAGATAGTATGGATCTCACGGAGCAGATTTGCGCTCTTCCCCCAGAGTTGCGCGAAAAAATTGTCACCACCATACCCAAAACCAGCTGAAAGAAAGAAAAAGAATGGGTTGGAACTGGGTTCACAAAGAACTTTTGGCCCCTTTGTATCTCTTTATGTTTCCAATTTTTTTTTCAACGACGGTTGGTCTTTTGAAGAATAGCGGCCCCTTAACAAATGGATGCATTGGAAGAGGTCAACCAACTTCCACCAGAGTTAAGAGAAAAAATCCTCTCTGAAGTGGTCAAACAAAAAGTCAATGACCGAAACAAAATGGGGTGGGCCAGTGTTCATGAGGATATTCATGACATTTTCGAGGTTCAACCTCCCTTTTGTGCACAACAGGGTGTTTTGTCAAGAATAACAGAATGCAGAAAATACTCTTATAAGGATTTATCGATCGTTAATTGAGCCATATATTTCTTATGGTCTTACCGCCTGGGGCCAAGCTGCTAATTGTTATCTGAACAAAGTACTTATTCCGCAAAAAAGAGCTCTCCGTTTAATATACTTCTCTGACTGCAGAGCTCATGCAGTTCCTCAGTTTCTAAGCTCCAGGCCCCGGTTCCTGAAAGGCCGATTAAACTATCCCCAGATTAAGAGTTAAACCAAGATTAAATTTCTTATTCCCAGAATAACTAATCGGAGGTTAAAAAGGCGTTCCTGAAAACAGATTTATTCCTCGATTAACTATCCCTCGATTAAAAATGGAATAAACCAGTCAGACCAGTTTTTCGAAAATTTGGCGCGAAAATATGTTCCAGTGCGCGCGGGGAAGCAGTCAAGAAAAAGGGAAAAGGAAGAAAAATGGCGGAAGATGAAGTGACGGAAGTTGAGGTGACAAAGGTCGAGAGGAAGAGGAAAAAAATTTGTCTGTGAACGAAATTTCTGTAATTACAGAGAGTGTTCGTAAAAATCTAGAAACGATCCATTCTAAGCTGACTAACAGCGTCACGAACAAGAGAAAAAATCAGATATGGGAGGAAATCACGAACGACGTCAACGCGGTGGGTCAGGCGAACCGCACAGTGCAAGAAGTGAAAGACAAATGGAAAAATCTCCATTCTACTGCGAAGAAGGAGTTTTCATTGTTTAAAAAGGAGAGCAAAAAAACCGGAGGTGGACCACAACCAAAGCCACCCTCGCAGTCAAGTGAGCAAATAATTGAAATATTTGAAGATACACTTGCTTTTGCCGGCCTGCGTGGTTTCGAAACTGGCGGCGACGAAGGAGTTGGTAAGTAGTATGCAAATTTTTATTGTTGCAAAATAAACATCGGTCATGTGATTTCCTTGAAAGTGGTTTTCGAACCACCATGTTTAACACTTGTTTACCATTTCTTTAACGGGAAAAGTTTCTGTGAAGCCTGATGCAAACAGTAAAAGATAAGTAACTCGACTTTTAAATAAGCTTATGGTTTATTGGAAATTGTTTTAAAGCAAGGAAATGCCAAGTCAACTTTCTACTTGAATTGAATGCGACCGAGAGGTCCTTGTTTTCCACGGTTTACTTTTGTAAGCTTTCAAAATTTTGCAGATAATTTGTTATGTTTGATATGTCGAAAAAGCCTGTAGTCGTCAATCTTTTGCCAAATTTGTGAAAGTCGCTGTGACTCGGAGCTATTACACCCGGCGGCTGTCGTTTACTTAGTACGAAATCTGAAAAAAAAAATAAATCTAGTTTGTTGAATTTGTGTTGGCCATCACTTTTACGAAAATGTTTCGTGTCCCACAAGTTTGGATACAGACATTCATTTTTGTTCAAACAAGGATGACTTAATTTTGTTGAATTAAATTGGCATATGACCCTTCGCACATAGCACATGAACATTTTAAGGGTCTTTCAATTTGCCAAAAGTATGCTTTCTTTTGAAAAGCAGACAAGTGTTTTGTAATGGCTTGTGCTCTGTGATGTAGTGATATGTTTTAAGCCTTGAAAATGACAGAAACTATCCCTTACAAATATATTAAAATATTTTGCAGAAGACCAGTGTGAAATGAAAAGTGACCCAAATGACCAATATGATGGCTCCCTCACAGAGAAAATGTCCAAGCCAAGAAAGAGGCGTGTGAGCAGCGAAGATGTGCTGCAAATGCAGTATAACTGTCTTAGTCTGCAGAGAGAGAATTTGTTATTGAAAAACAGGAAGCTGACACTACAAGTGCAGCTGTTAGAGCAGCAAGTCCAATCGACAACTTACACCTTATTGTGAGATATTGTGTTGGAGAGGGGCTTTGAAAAAACACTGACCCCTTACTGTCCCCCCCTATAATGCACTGGAAAATAACAAAATTAAAAGTACGTTGAGGCTGAATCAAGTTCGTTGCAAATTGTGGCTTACCTAAATTTCAAAAATGGCGGAAACTTGGCCTGACTGAGGTTCTACTTGCTGACTTGTTTCATCTCAAGTATCTTGGTTCTCTTCTCCGATAGATGAGCAAAAAATAAGTTGAAGCATCATCAAGTATGTTATAAGTTTCTCTGAAATACCATAACAACAACAAAGATGGGGAAACGAAACAGTTGGAAGAACACAATCGACAATTGAGCAACAATCAGGAACTATACAGTAACTGGAAGTTGTTCTGCATGGAGCTTAGTGGTTCTAGGCTCCTCTGTCCATTCTCCATCTTCGCATTAATTTTGTCAATATTTCATTAAGTTTTTGGCCTGATTTCGCATCACTTGATGTTTTGCTGTTACATTTTTGGAAGCCTCCTCTCATCTTGATTTTGACAAACAGAAAAAATAAATTGGTGCATGACTTGGAACTTCTAAGTTTCAGACAGAGCAGCTTCTGGTTTCTGTGTGATGTGTGCATGTCACTCACTTGTGTTTATCTTCAAACTGTTTTCTTTTCTTTTATTTGTTTTTTTATGGAAGCAGGTAACATACCTGATGATGCTTAAATTTATTTTGCACTGCTTATCAGGGAAGAGAAGCAGGCACTTCTAATGAAATGCATGTAAGTCAGAAAGAGGGGGGTCAGTGTTTTGTCAAAACCCATTGGAAGGGGTTATTGTTATGTTAATGTACCATGATAAATAAACCTTGCTGGAAATATGTTTGTCCTTACCTGCATGGTTTAGTGGTATTAACCTATGATCAAATTAAGGTTAAGTTATAGGTAAATAATTTTTATTCTTTGATCAGCTTTAAGTGCAACAAATGAATCTGGCTTCACAAAGAATGCCAATCAATCACACTGCTGATTTTACATTAAATTAAATTAAAGGTGAAGCTGAATTCAGACAACACATGGTCAGTTCTTCAAAAGTAAGCTTCAAGCGTACACGATTTGTTTTGTGTCCCTCATTTTTCCCGTTTTCTTTGTCACCAAACGTTTTCTAAGAGTACCATCCTTACAGGTAACTTTCAAAATAATGCCCTCTCAAATGAAGGCTAGCATTCAAACAATGACCTTGCAGCTACTGAATTCAGTTGTATTTTGGCTTTTCAATTCTTATTAAACAGTTTATATGAATAATAAAATCAATATTACAATGTATCACTTCATTTTTTACCTTGACAGTACCGGCAAATGCTTCACCGATTTTGGGAGTAGGAGGCTAAGGCATATAACTTACATACTTTACAGTGAGGTTGATTTGTGGCTCATGCGCGATTATGGTAACACTGAGAAAAAATGGAGCTGGGTTTTTTGAATGAACTGTTGTAAGTTGATTGTCACAAGTAAGGGCAGTTCCTCTCCATTTCAAAAATTACACCTTGATTTGTTTTCAACCTGATTCTTCAGGTTGCCCTCATGACAGTTCATTTGAGAAACCAAGCACGGATTGCATTAATGCAGAAATCATGCATTTTTACACAGTCAAATACAATTGAAAAAATGCAGCTTCAAAATTTTAAAGCATCCCTGGACACAAGACCTTTGACTTGAAGAAGTCACTTATGCTATTCATCTGTCAAAAATCAATATCACATTGTTAAAGTGGTACTACAATCAGAAAATCACTCGTCTTTTTTCTTCAAATTTCGAAAGTGTGTTTGCTTGACATCTGACTCGCGAAATTTCAAGCTTTAATTTCAAGCAGAAGACTGTTTACTTTGAGTGCAACTTTTTAATTTAACGGTCCGCCATTACTCACGTTCGTAACTGACCGATTAGGCCTCACAGAACTGGATCCAAGATAAAATGGCGTCATATGCGCACTGGTTTAAAATTGCAGTGTGTGAATGCAGGTTATTAAGTATGCAAAACATGAGTTTGATTGTCTGAAAGCTCAAAATTCCCGTGCTGCATACTAAATCAGCCGGGTTTACACACACTGCATTCTTACTGTTGTGAGCTTTTTATGTCATTTCGTCCTCGATACAGTTCTCTCAAGATTTTGAAGTAAGTAATGGCAGACCGTTAAATTAAAAGTTGCACTCAAAGTAAACAGTCTTCTGCTTGAAATTAAAGCTTGAAATTTCGCGAGTCCGTTGTTAAGACACTTTCGAAATTTGAAGAAAAAAGACAAGTGACTTTCTGATCATAGTACCACTTTAAAAAGATGTTGACAATGCTTTAATAATGTATGTTACATACAATGTCATAAGCTAATGCTGTCAAAGAAAAAGTAAAACGAAGTTATTAAAAGTATCGGTATTTTACCAGTCACTCTTTCTTGCAACAAAAGAGCTAGTTTTTCATAGGAAAAGGTCATCAAGGTTTTGGGATCCCAATTTGACCAGGCATATGGGTCCCAGGACCCAGATTGAAAATCCTAGTGCCATCCCTGCCAAGCTCCAGTTTTCACTGTTTTTATTTTTGAATCCATATTAACCAATCATGATGGAACATGACTATAGATCTGTCTTAGTCCAGACCTCTTAATTTTACATGTCACAGATGTATTTTATGAAGTCAAAATTGAAATACAGTGAGAAATCAGTTTGATGTGACAGCAAAATATTTAAAAAAAGGTATTGCAAATATAGTCCCTCACAGCCTTTCCATTTTCTGGGCCATGATAAGGAGCAATGTCTGGCTGGTCTTCATTCTGAAGAAGGCCATCAATTGGCTCATTCTGAAGTAATGCAATGTTATGTAGCACGGCACAAGCACCAATCAATTGGCAGGTCTTTTCAGGGTTAATCCGTACTTCAGAGTGAAGCAGATGAAAACGGCGCTTCCACCAGCCAAAGGCTTGTTCGATGGCCACTCTTGTACCCGTGTGGGCTTTGTTGTAGGTCTCCTGTTTTGCAGT
>JAEMWC010001464.1:90000-132500 GCA_016490735.1 Pachyseris speciosa
GAAATGAAAAAATTTTACACAGGATTTATCCGCTCGAACAAATACATGATTTACATGTCAGATGGGTTGTTTTAAAATCTTTTGGCAAACCAGTCGGTGATTGTCAGGGCAATTAAACAATCCCATCCGCAATATAAATGAATCTCTTGGAAGAGGTCAACCCACTTCCGCCAGAGTTGAGGGAAAAATCCTCAAAGAGACAATTACAGCCAAAATCCAAGACAAAAAAAGAGCGGGCTAGGATGAAGTGCATCGGAAACTTCTTAAAGCTCCATTTTGTGACATTCACCAAACCTTCACAAAAATTATATGCGAAAGAATTTGTTTGGTATGTTTGTGGGAACGAATGGATGGAGCTGGATAGACCATTTATTGGTTGTTTCAAAGAAAGATATTTTGCAATTTGAAGAAAGATGGCACGTGGATATATGAATCCTTTTGGGGTTAGGATCAACCAACTCCCACCCGAGTTGAGGGAAAAAATTTTAATTGCGTCGTCCAGGCAAAAATAAACGACAGAAAAAAAGAGGGCTGGGATGAAGTACATCGTGAGCTGTTTCTGTATTTCGAAGACGCCCCCTTTTTGTGAAATTGAAAACTGTTTCACTCTTGTGACCCGTTGCGGTAAATGCGTTGCATGCAGAAGGAATGGTTGTTGTTGGGCCGGTTGGTCGAAAAACAGACACCATGTGTTGTATCAGTAGTACGAGATGGACCAAATTAAAGAAAAGTGGGTCATGTATAACTTCTACGCTTGGATACCCCACCAATGTTCACACTGTGTTGGATCGTGGTGTCCCTTGCAAGTGAAATATATGACCTCCCCAAAACCTTGGAGGAAGAGGTTAAAAAATAGTTCAACCGAGTCGTAAATGAACTTCGCGAGCAGGAATGGGATTAAACCCCCAAAGTTAAGTTTTTGTTTCACATTGATTGCGTTGCGGGCCAGCGAGTGGCCCCATTGTCTGTCTTTCCGCGAAATCTTGTCGAGAGATTTGACCATTTTTCGGTCAGCAGCATGCTTGCATGTTTTTTCGTTCTCGCCGTACCTTCTTTGTGCGGAAATCACAACTGGTGTAGTCAACGTCATGCTGCATGGCCACAGCATCGGCGGAACCAGTCGGTTTCTGAAAGATTTCCAAGATCTCACCCGTCTCGGGATCAAATCTCAGCTGATGGTCCAAGAGGTTGTAAGGTCCGTTGTAGTTGTGGCCAGGGAGGGTCCACCCCTTTTTTGGCGCCGGCAGTTTCCCAATCAGTGCATGGATGTCCACCCCCGATCCATAGTAGTTGCGCAGGGTTTCCTTGAGAACATCAGTGAAACCATGGTGTTGGGGAAGGGCTTTACCGAAAGCTTTCAAAAACTTCGTGTCGGTTGCAAACTTGGGCACCAAAACCCCTTGTAAAACGAAACGGGGATCAAAAAGACTCCCAATGCCAGCACCATAGCCTTTCCATTTTATCCAGGAGCCGTAGCTGCGGGTGCCACCCTGCCACTTGTAGTCCGCGTATTGGCGTTTGTATTCGGCGACCATCGCCCGCCCCTCTTTTTCAGAAACTTCGGGGCCTTTGAAACGTTTGGGGTCAGAGACGAGATTCCACAATGTTGTGAAATCAAGGAAGGGAAAGGGAACAGGGAGGTCTCTTCCATCAAGATCAGGCCTGTCGGTTTTGAAACGAATGTCTGGGCGCACCTTTGTGGAAAGTTCGTGCAATAGTTCATTGCCGACTTTTTCCAACACCGGAGTGGCTTTCCGCAGCCCGTAGTTGATGGCTTTCTTTTACAACTGTGGGTTGCGCAGCTCCTCAGAGGCGTAATAGCGGCCGTCTTCCACCTCTTTTTTCTCGAGATACGGAATCCCGTGCTGCAAAGTGAAGTCGTGCGCAGTACCCGCAAGGTCAGTCAAAACACCAGCGCCCTCTGCATGAGAGGGGCCCGTCAGTTTCCCGGCAAGAAGCGTGTTTTGGTTATTCCACAAACCGCGCACTTGGCTTTTCCCATTTTCCGGTTGTTTTTGGTCATGACAACTTTTTCAAACCCAGGCACGTTCGGGGTTTTGCGTTTGTCCCGCACACAATACCAATCGGCCATCGGTCAAGGTATATTCATGAAATAATTTTTCACCACTCGCTCGTTGTGGAAAACATCGTCAGAAGACATTTTCAGAATGTTTTTGTGACTCGCGCCTTTGTTGCGCTCATTGAGGAAAAGAAGACAGTAATACCCACACCTCACACTGCCGATCCACTGGATTTGTTTTAAGTTGCGAACAAAGGTTTCGTGGTCCAACTTCAGCATTTCCTGCTCCCACTTATCTGAGGGAGGCATTCTGAAAGAGTCGAAATATTCCATGTCTTTTCCCTTCCAACAGCAAACCTAATGTGTGCCCAAACTTCCGAAATCGTCCAGGTTGATGATGCAGGGAGAATGGTGCAGGGGTTTGATCTCTTTGCGGGAGAAGATGCCCTTAAGGGGGATGCTGAGATATTTGCACCAATTCATCAGGTCAACATTGGAAAGGGGAACATCCTTGAATTTCACTTTTTTTCTCTCTGCCGGCCATCAGGCGTTCCCGGTCTTCCCACCTGCCGAAGAATGGTGGGGGGCGCATTTGCATTCCACTCCCCGATGGGGCGGGGGGTGGTGGAACGCCTCGACCGCGACGGCCCCACCTGCATGCCCTTTCCAAGCATCGTCTGGACAAGGCTGATGGCGAGAGGCACCCCGATGGAAGCCAGCATACCAAGGAATCCGTTTGCGCTGATCAACTGAAAAATAAAAAAAAAATCATTTTGCAGTGATGCATCAGTTGTGAGACATGTTACATTACGGAATATTTACGCTTATGTCAACATCGAAAACCCTTGAAAAGGGCTAGATGCTCAAAAAAGACTCAGTTTTGTTTGGTTTTGTGTTTTACTCTCGTCTTTGCACCGAGTTCATAAAGGTTTTTAACAAAAAATCATCCTTATCGCGTTCCTAAATTTTTAATCAGCTGGTTCGCCGATGCACAGAACATATTGAAAGACTAAGCATACTGTTGTGCTTTTCCTCCCCTGGGTACCCCTGTGTAAGCAGCACCTTAATGTGCAACCAAACTCTTCTCCCCTAGTGCCGCTAATTTGACACGCCGACAATTTTGCGTCGATTCGAATTCATCTTCGCCGAGTCTCGGCACAACTCCCCCAGCGCAAGAAACAACAAAGAGCCTATTGCTTGGACTTGTGAAGACGAATTGGATCCATTACAATGAGCCATTTCTTGATACGATTAAGCTTAAAGCTCAAAATGCTATTTTCTATTATCAATATGGCGTAGACTTCATTTAAACGGGATATTTGCGGTAGGCAAAGCAGCTAGTTCTTTTCAAATTATCCTTCGATAATCGAACGTTTCGGATCTCCCAATCTACAAAGTGCTAGGTTAGGTTTAAGACTAATCGGCGTTTACAGCGCTTTCAATATTTTTAAGTTCTTTAAGTGGCAAAGGAACCAGTTGCCTTATTATTTTCCATAACTTGCTGACCGTTTTTGTCCAACCTTTCATGTTCCATCCAACAGGCCTTTTTTTGCCGTTAAGGTCTTCGATTCGAGGCCTGATGTTTTCCCGTAGCTTTACGTTAAAACAAGAGGTAAATGATAAACCATCCGTAGGAGGATTGTCTGCCGCGGCAACGAGAGAGCAATGATTAAATCGTTTAGAAATGTAAATAAACTAAATGCTTGTGTGTGACGGAGCGCCAAACAGACAGAGGCTATCGATAAAAGGGCTACCTTACGGAGAAATGTTTTAAGAATGATACTTCCAAGGTTAAATAGCTATTTAAAAATAGATTTCGTAAATAAATAAGAAAAGTATGAGCCGGCAAAACTAGTAGCAGTATTTTGGTAAATAAAGAACTTGAACTTGAACTTGAACTTGAACTTGAACTTGAACTTGAAGTGAACAAACCACGAAAACAGCGCTTCCAGTGCTCCGCTCGTGCACAGTTGCGTTGGTGGGAATGGAAAGAGACCATGTAGGGAACATAGTCAATCATTGCAACAGCAAACGCTCAAACCTAAGAAAACTACGTTTCCAGAGATTAGGTTACATCCTCAGAAGTCATTTAAAAAAATCTAGATTCTGAGGACTATGACCAGTTCTTCTTTTCACTCAGTACAGGATCATCGTACCCCGGCGTCCCCGCAATTTCTCACTCGATTACTGTCGTCTTGTCTCCAACATTTTTGCAAAATCTTTCGAACTTCTGTTTCAGTTTTCGAAAGGGTGTTTTATCCACAGGTACTTCATAAGAAACTTAAAAGGGAAAGTACTTTATACGAGGAACTGCGTTGCTATAATTACGTTTTCCTTTTAGCAACAGACGAAGTCAATCTGAAGGACCAGGATGCATGATTCGCTGCTGAACTTGACGCATCTTGAGTATGCAACAGTTCACTCACACTGTCGCCTCCACTCCTTCCCTGCCAATGTCTCCTTGGTGCGTATGGAACACTTCATCATATCACCGAGGAGCCCTATAAGGTTCGCCTTTTGCGCTGGGTCATGTGACAGCCCCTACAGTCTGGACTCCAGAGATAACACCTACGTCACTTATCACGTACTGATACGTACGCTCGCCAACCTGAATAACGTTCTAATCTCCGGAGACCAAAAGCAAAAGTTTAAGACGGTCTGCTGTGTTCCTGTGGAATACACGAGCTTGCGGGTTCTCTTGATTCCAAAAAAAGGAGTAAAGAATAAGCTCTGGATTGACTCTATTCCATCCAGATGTGGCTGCCGCTAGATTCATTTATGAGTAAAGAATAAGCTCTGGATTGACTCTATTCCGTCCAGATGTGGCTGCCGCTAGATTCATTTATGAGTAAAGAATAAGCTCTGGATTGACTCTATTCCGTCCAGATGTGGCTGCCGCTAGATTCATTTATGAGTAAAGAATAAGCTCTGGATTGACTCTATTCCGTCCAGATGTGGCTGCCGCTAGATTCATTTATGAGTAAAGAATAAGCTCTGGATTGACTCTATTCCATCCAGATGTGGCTGCCGCCAAAAAGTGTCGGAGGTTTCGTTTATGAGTTGTTTTCCCTTCTGGCCTGAAATTATGATAGTAACTTTCAATTTCTTTCATCTCATTCACTGTGGAATTAGCGTCGAGGGACTTGTAGGAAGTTGATGCCATTTTTGTGATTTGTAGTTGGTTCGGTTTTGGCGGCTTTGATTGTAACATAGGTATAGGGTGTTTAAATAATAATGACCAAACAATAGAATACATTCTCTTGATTTATTATATCTCTCTCTTAGTGCACGCGCTGTGATTGGTCAATTTTGCGGGCCGTATTCTTCAGTACGGACCGCTTGACTTCAACTAGTTTTCTTTCCCGCGGGCCGAATTGACTTCAGAGACATAGTAAATATCTTACTTTATGGCCCTCGCGCTTCGCGCTTGGGCCATAAATCAACGGGAAAAACGAAGATCCGTAACTTACAGTACGGACCTCAAACACGGCTAGTAAGAGGTATTTAATGCAGATCAATAAAGAGCACAATAAGATCCCATTTCCCCCTGCTGTTTAAAACGCCAAGTAATTTTCCCGTTTCGTTAGAAACCCACATCCTTCAAGAGGTCACGTGTAAATCCGAGTAATTCAAAATTTACCTTTACCATTACGAGAATAATTATAATAATTATCCTGTTTGTTCAACTGGAACCCCGGATGGAACCTCTCCAACTGAGAAACTTGCAACGAAGCACTTCACCGCCCTGTTCCATGGTGGTAATAAGAGAAATATTCCACGAGGCGGAATATATCACATATGTCCTCGCTATAGTCGATAATCTTTCCAAACAATAGACAATAATTGTTCATAATGAGCAAAAAGTCGGATTAGATGTTACCAACCAATTCCCATTTTTTTCGTATCCTTATTGATAATGATGATTTTTTGATACTTTTTAAAAATGAAAAATTGGCTGTCGAGACTGTAGCGCAAATTAGGGGAATTTTTTCCTTGCCTATACATTTAAAAAGCTAAATAAAACGAGGAAGGCCCTGAAATAGTGGATTGAAGTCACAGAGGTTGTAAACATCACGTGAACCGTAGCCATGATTTTGAGAAACAAACAGGACACGTTTGATTTTATGAACACACGTTTCGGCAGTTTAACGAACATCTTCCGTTGCTAGAGAAAATTTTACACAAAGTAGATTTTACAATACAATACTATACAATACATTATTATTAATTCTCCCCAAGGGCTTTTCAGAATTAATTTACAATGTTTATATATAATTTAAATAAGACTAATGATATAAAATATAATAACTTACATGAACTTGATACAGAAATAACAACTTAAAAATCACAAATGCTAAAAATTTTAAATTCCAATTTCATCTGCTTGTAAGGCGCATTTGATCATATTCACATGGAAAATGCGCTATATAAGTTCTAAATTATTCTAATTATTCTAAAATTAACAATAATAACAGCTAACACTGTGATAATGTACAATAGTTGTATATTAAGATACCCTATTTCTTCATTAATTCTGGCTTTGCGTGCGTTTTAAATGATCTTAGTGTCGAGCAGTTCTAGTGTTGTTATTGAGACTATTCCACGCTTTTGCTGCCCTATAAAAGAAACCGCGCTGGGCAGCCGCTGTTCGGTATTCTGGCAGGTTTAGATCTTCACTCTTGCGGAGATTGTAAGCGTGAGCATTTGATCGCTTCCCTATCTTTACAGCTAATATATGCTGGCACTAAGTTGTTAACACATTTATACATCATTGTCACGTCACGCAATCGAAGTTGCTCCTCTATAGTTGGCCAGCCAAGAGCTTTCAAGGACGGTGTAATATGATCGTATTTCCTTGTGCCAGTCAGTATACGGGCAGCAAAGTTTTGCATAAGTTGTAGTTTATAGATGTTCTGTTTGTAAGTGCCAGACCATACAGCAGAACAGTAAAATAATTTACTAAACACAATAGAGTTAATCATTATGTACAGAACTTCTTTGGAGAACAGGTGGCGGACCCTACTTAGTTTACACAAACTAGATAGCAAAGATGACGATAATGATGAGACGTGATTGTTGAATGTTAAGCCAGAGTCTAGGGTAACACCCAAATCTTTGGCAGACGATACAGGGCGTCGTTGTTGTCCAAGAAAGGGTACAGTGACGTCAGGTAGCTTTGATGCAAGTTGCCGTGTGCCAAAGAGCACAAGTTTAGTTTTATCCGGGTTTATAAGCAGGTGGTTTGCGCAACACCAACCAGCAATACTTCCAAGATCCTTAGCGACTTGTTGCAGACAAGAGTGGATATCTTTAGACGCACGCGATAGGTAGATCTTAGTGTCGTCCACATAGGATTCGATGTTACTAAACTTAGTTACTGTTAGAAGGTCATTCATATCGAGTGTAAACAGCATCGGGCCTAAGATGGACCCCTGAGGTACCACATGAGTTATCGTGATGGGATCCGACGATGATGTTCCAATTCGAGTACACTGCTGTCTGTCTGACAGGTAGCTCTTGAACCAGAGGAGTGCCTTCTCTGAGGTGCCAAGCAGTTGGAGTTTGCTGAGCAGGGTAGAATGACAGAGACTATCAAAAGCCTTACTCAAATCTATTAGAACCATTGCTGTTATTTGCCTGCTATCCATCGTTCTAAAGATGTCGTCCTTTACTAATAAGCTCAACGTTTTCGTCGAGTGCAGAGATCGGTTTCCACTTTGATGTCTCGTCAATCGGTTATGCAATGTCAAGTAGTCATTGAACTGACGCATGGCAATCCTCTCCGCTACCTTAGAGAGGACTGGCAGTAGCGAGATTGGACGGTTGTTATTCGCCACCTCATGGTCACCCTCTTTTGGGCGTGGAACTACTTCACCCTTTTTCCCCGCTCGCGGAAACACGGAGCTTGAGAAAGAGTGGTTTATTAGGTCAGTCAGCGTTGGAAGAATGTGCTCAAGGCAGTCCTTAACCACCGAAATGGGAACTTTATCAAAGCCCGGAGCCTTATTGGTAGGCATGTCTAAGATCACTTTCGCACATCGTAAGGCGTGATTGATTGAAAAACGAAGCATCCTTCCTCGCCCCTTTGGGCCTGTTTTGAAGTCGGCGTGACCTGCGGCGTGGAGTTGTTGTACTGTAGACTGTGGTGGTTAGCTAGCTCAGTAAACTTCTTGGCTGCTTCTTGTCCGACCGAGATGAAAAATCGATTGAACTCATTCGCCAGGACGTCGGTAACCCTTGTATATTGCGGTCGCCGGCTAGATTTGTTGGCGAGAGCCCGACGTATGATTTTCCATAGGGAGCCAGTATTACCTTTATTGGTGATAACTTGTTGTGTGAAGTATTCCCTTTCTGCATGCCGGATAGACTGTTTAATCTCCCGCCTCAAGTCCGCAAACGCTTTCCAGTCCTCGTGGCTTCCGCTCTTACGCGCCCTCCTATGAAGCTTATTCCTTGTATTTATCCGTTCCTTGATCTCAGCAGTGATGGATGGATTTGACTTGCGCTTTAGTTTCAGAGTTATTATAGGAGCATGATTATCGAGGCATGTTAGAAAAAGGCCGTTAAAGGCGTTCACTCTGTCATCCACTAAGGCCATTAATTCCACAATTTCCCATGGTACTTGTGCGATGTCACTGGAGAACTGGTCGGCGGTATAGTTTTTAAAACTCCGGGTTGTGATGTAGGTGGGTGGAGGCTTAGACACTTTCATATCGAGGACAACGTACATTAGGGAGTGGTCGCTAATGATTGTAATTGAAAAAAGCTTTCCAGCAATAATTGTCTGCATCGCTGAACACTAAAACATACTACATAAAATCGTAACCATCTACGTTACAACATGAACACAATATTTTGTATATCTCCACGGAAAGCTTGTGTATGCTTACATAACACTCGGTAATTGCTTCAACTTTACCGAAATCCGTCTCTTTGTAGACAAAGATGTAATTGCGTCAAAAAATGTCGGATCGACTCCTTGTGTAAATTTCAAGCCTCTCTCCTTAAAAGTTTTGAACGGAGGGGCGGCATTGAAAGGACGTACTTATCTTCGTTGACACTGTCAAGTTTAAGAACTCCCAGCTAAGATCAAAGTTCACAAAAACCAGCGCAGATTTCAATATGCAGCATACTGTTAAAACAACTGACATCCCAGAAACATGCTACTGGTTAGCTGCCTGTGTCATCGCCAAAAACTATGGCGGTCAAGCGCCCGCGTAAAGTAAGCGGTTTCTTAGAAAATGGCTTCAAATTTAACAGAGAAACCGGTATGGAGAGGTTTTTAATATTTCGAAAAAGTCGGTTAAAATTACAGATGGAACATTTGTCGGAGCGGGATGCAATTGTAACGACTGCTTTCTGTGTTCTCTGTAAATAGTAGGACTATGTATCGAGGTGAGCGACCGATTTAAGCCTTTCTGATTTACTCGACAAATCAGCCTCATCCCGGTTGAAGGAATCTGTGAGTGTTTCTAATAGTCTAATTTATATAAAAGGTCAGTGTGTTAATACCGAGGAGGTGGTCTTTAAAGTCGCTTTCACATGCGACTGTTTACAAAAGCTGGTACCGGATTTCAAGAACAATAACGCACTGACAATCAGCTACGTAGAAATTCTAAGCGCGTTCTTAGAAGAGAAATACGGATTGAAAGTAAAACCAGACTGCTCCAGGCTTGACGGTCGATTGAGACGACTTTGTTCCGAGAGTCAAAACCAATTAAAGGGCATACTCGTGAAAATTAAATGTAAGTACATCTCAAACGCTAAGAAAAAACAGCATCGGCATTTATTTTAAAAATTCGCATGTATTTATTTCCACATAGGACTTCAAACAACGTCAGGTTATTTTTAATCTTTATAGTTGGCCTCTTACATTAAAATTTCAAAATATAAACAAAGATGTATCTTTCTTTGTTGATGGTCTGTTAGTCCTCTTCTTTTCCGCACTTCATAAGTTTGTGGGCACGTTTTCTGCCTCTTCTTAGGCGTATCGTACAACACCACAGATGACAGATTACGGAGTTGTTTGAAATCAATTGTGCTCGTGTTTCTCTTCATACTCACGAGCGTCATGTTGGATTCACAGGCAGCACCGCTGACGCTGCGCTGATTCTTCGTGACCGGAATGTTGTTGGCGATGATTGGTTAAACAAAGAAAATACGTCCAAAAAAATCGCATAAAAGTGAACTGTGCGTGTGTAAGTAAAACCACTGCAAAGTTCTCGGGTCTTATCGTATTATCTACAGGCGGTGTTTAAGGTATTGGAAAGTATTCTAGGTACTCAGCGACTGAAAAAGAAGGGTCATATAAAGGAGCAAAGATTGTCACTGAGATTTAAATAACTTTTAATTTACTGCCATCTTTCCTTACGGAAACCGGCTTAATATCTGGATACACATAAAAACATAACATTCTTATAACTCGCACGTCTATCATTGCTACTCTTTACTCTTTACAACTACAAATCAAACTATTTACAGACTTGTTCAGAACTGAAGAGTGCTTTTTGCCTTCGTCAGTTTTAAGTCTCTAAAATTCATCTACGAATGTCAAAACTGAGATCGATACGCTTTTACGCTGGTACATGGGAAACAGAAAAAACGCGTCCGAGGGGACCAGCTTCCCTGGATAACACCACAATTACAGCGTGAAATTTCCCACCGCAATCATCTGTTCAAAGTACACTCTACACGCTGGGAGGCCTTTCGCAAACAGAGAAATAAAGTGACATGGCTAAAACGAAGGGGAATGAAGTCTTTTTGCATGGATGCCTCAATTAATACTAAACATCATGGAGAGTTTGGGAGGAAAATGAAGCCTTTGCTTCCTAGTAAAGGGAAATCGCGTTCAAAGATCGTTTTGTTGGAAGACGAGCAGTTGATAACAGATCCTCTGAAGGTTGCAGAAGCTTTTAACGATTACTTTTGCGAGGTGGCTGAATGCGAAGGCAACAGGATGGATATGGAGGACTTTACTGGTCACCCAAGTATTGAGAGCATTAGCGAGAAGCCAAAAATGGAGCAGTCGTTTAATTTTCACACGGTAAACTGTGGATACATCATGGAAATTCTGGACAAGCTTAACCCAAGGAAGGCAGTTGGTTGTGACAATATATCACAACGACTGCTGCGCACATCTGCCCCGGCCATCTCGCAACCGCTGACCACTCTGATTAATTATTTCATTGAACATTGCGTATGGCCAGCGGTGTGGAAGTGTAGTGATGTCTATCCATTTTATAAGAAATCGGATGAGACAGATAAAGCGAATTATCGTCCTGTGTCAGTCTTAACTGCACTGTCTAAGGTGTACGAGAGGGTGATGTTTGATCAGTTATACGGTCCAATTTGCTACATATTGTCCCCTAACCTGTCTGGCTATCTAAAGGGTCACTCTTGCTGTACAGCAGTACTGAAAATGGTAGAAGACTGGAGATTAAGTCTTAACAATAGAGAGGGCGTGGCCGCTGTGGCTGTAGACTTGAGCAAGGCCTTTGATTCTGTCTGTCACTCGTTGTTGCTTGCCAAGTTGAAAGCTTATGGGCTATCGGACGAGGCCATTTCCCTGATGAGCTCTTATCTCCGTGGAAGGAATCAGAGAGTCAAGCTCGATAATGTGTATTCCCAGTGGAGATCAGTTAACACAGGACTCCCACAAGGCTCTCTGCTAGGTCCACTATTATTTAACGTTTACATGAACGATCTTAATCACTTTGTAAAAGACACTTCTCTTAGACTATATGCAGACGACACGACCGCACACGCTTCTGATGCATCCCCTCTAGTCCTTGAATACTTAATTAATTCCGACTTGGAGATTGTATCAAATTGGTTTCAACAGAATTATTTACGTGTAAATGTGAGTAAGACCCAGGCCATGGCCGTTGGACCATCTTTGTATCGTTATGAATTTCATCTAGATAATACCAATGTCGAAACAACAGATAGTCTAAAGATCCTGGGAGTAACCCTGGATAGTAAGTTGTCTTTCAAGCCACACATATCAGAGCAGCTGAAAAGGGCTTGCGCTAAAGCACACGCTTTGCGCAGGGTGCGCAAGTTCATCCCGCAGACTATTATGATAAGGTTATATAAGGCGTACATATTGCCACATTTAGAGTACTGTAGCCCTTTATTGCTAGGCATCTCTGATGGGCTGAATAACAAGCTAGAAGACACATATTATTATATACTGAGAACCATTTTAGGTTTGTCAAAATCAACGGAATATAGCCATCTTCTAAATATAGCACATTTACAATCATTACAGTCAAGAAGACAATTTCAAGCCCTAGTGCTTCTGTATAGATGTATGAATGGGCAGGGCCCAAGCTACCTCAGCGAACGATTCAACGTTTTAAACGTGAACTATGATCTACGCGGTGGTGGCACTCGATTAAAGTTGCCACCTTTTAATTTAGAGTACCAACATAAATCATTTTCATATATTTGCGCTAGATTATGGAATGGCATCCCAGTCAAGGTAAGGGAGGCAAGAGACCTCCCTTCTTTTAAGCGCGCCCTACGGGCAAATATGGGCCAATAGATTTTTATAACTTTTAAATTAAATTTACAGAATATTTATATTGATAGATAGTTAATAATTTATAGAATATTTTTAGATTTCACTGATTAATTTTATTTTGTAAATAGTGTACGAATTTTTATTATTATTATTATTATTATTATTATTATTTCGTTTATACTTTCTGTAGTATTTTTAGTTCACGTACACGTTATAACGAGCCCCCGGCTCCTTGGTGTTTTACGTGGTTAAATAATAAACTAATACTACAAAACTAGTTCTACTGAAGTAGAGAATGTCAGCAGAAGTGTAAAATGGCCAGTGCGAAGGTTTGTTCCAGGTTTGTGGCAGGTCATTATTTACCATAGTTTGATGTGACTAAGCTTGGTCATTTGAAAATTTGAAAGTAATCACCAATGTATAAAAACTATCTCAGAAAATGAACCCGTACATAGAGTGCAGTTTTACTGAGCCGTGATTGATCAGTGCTGGAACTGCAAAAGTAATTTGAAATCGTCTTTTGTTTGTGACTGTTTTTAGCGCCATTGTCTCGGTGAAATCCTTGACCTTTATTGAGAAAACAAAAGTACCACTCATCTGAAACTCGTGTATATTGACAAGAAACATGTGTTAAATTTTTCTGCTACAAATTACTGTGCTGACCAATGACCCTTAATCATTAAAGTTATCAAGTTACGCGTGTTTGTTTGATCGAGAATCTACGGGATGCATTTAAACGTGGGCTTTGGGAGACAGTGAGATTTCTTAATAAATGAATTTCGTCTTGCCTTACTTCAGCCGTGAATCAATCGTGTCCCGGGCTATGCCACCACGCCTGAACTCTGAAGAGCCTGACTACTTCTAACAAACATTAACATGAGACTTTACACCTGAGGTTCCCAGCATCTTCGGAAAAGCTTAATACATGCTACGCGGATTATCCATGCATTAGATTTCTAAACAATTATTTTCGACGCATGATCCAATTGATATGCACACGTGACTATCATCAGCAAAGAGATAAATAGCCTGCGTCGCAGACAGTCCAACCCCCGGCATATATATTGTCCGGCTGCAATGCAGGCTAAGAGATAAATAGGTATCTCATGCTTTAATATATTACCACAGTTTAATATTAAGAAATACACCCGCACATCATTCCCGGAGCAATATCCCTCATAACCACTGCTCATAATGCTAAAAAAATCGGGCTTCAGGCACGAACAACGCCCCGAACACGAAAGGTTACTCGTCAAGTGTCAAGTGTGTCATGAAACCATTTACAGTTTCGGATGAACTTCAAGATTTTTGGCGAGGAGGTATGAGAAATATTTTTCCTTATCGCCCAACCGAGAGCCTTAGCTACGAAATAATGATGGTACACGTCTTAGCTTTTCTGAACATGCTGGAAACGTCGGCGCTCTGTTTGATGAAGCCATCTTTGTTTGTTAGCAGTGATACTGTTTAGCAATAAAATGTGGCGCATGCATGTTTCTTGTTACGTTTTAGATCTTTGACAGTTTTCTAAACAAGTTCGATTCAAGGATCAGAAATGCGGCAAATGTGTTATAGATTATGTATTTACAAAGAAGAAAGGGTTTCGTGTCCAATAATTCAGCAACAACTGCGGCTCAATCATAAGTCTGTGATAAAATTGCACTTTATCAGCAGGTATTGCGGTTGATCCCTTAGTAAATTTTATGAGAACTTATGAGATACCACAGACCTGGGACAAACCGTCGCATGTACCCATCTTACAAAACAGCCGACACTTCTTTATTTCAGCGTAATAGCGCGATATCGTTCTTCAAACTGGTAGGTGCAAAGTTTGGACATTTCAGTTTAAAGGAAGGCCAAAAGCACACTTCAAAAATAGTTTGATTTGCAGTTGTGAAATATATATATATGAGTAGCAATGATAGACGCACTAAGATATAAGAATGTCATGTTTGTATGTGTATCTAGATACTAACCGGGAGTAAAGATGAGGTGGTTTCAGTAAAGGAAAGATGCCAGTGACGATCTTGGTTCCTCGTCGTTATGATCTCCCTCTTTTTAGGTTTTGCGTTGTGAATAGTACAGTTTTCTTTTCACTACACCTCATGATCTCCCATAGATAACACGATAACGTTGCAGTAGTTTTACTCACACATGCCGCACAGTTCACTGTTACTGATGCGCATGCAGTTTTAAGATTTGACTCCAGTTTAAAAGTAATTTATGTGTTTAACCGGTGGCTGACGAGAAGCGTATTTCTGCGGTGTTGTTGTTCGATGCGTAGAATGATTTGCGACAGCTGTATCAAACGTCGCGGTGAAGCAGAGTTGAAATTTACGCACTCACGGGGCAATTAGTTCTTACCCCCAAAACAGCTGGATTTAAAGTCGCAGTCGGCAACCACCGAGTGTCATGTAAGTGTCATTATATTCAGAAAACTGTGTTCATGTCCTAGCCAATTGTGACTAAGATGCCGTTGTTACGCACTGTTTCTCAATGAACATTAGAAGCGCAACGAAACACATAAGGAGTTAAGGCAACACTTCTTCGGTTTACGCCGTAGAAATAAACAGTTTAACGGCCAGTTTAAATACAAACGCGCTTTAGAAGAGCGCCACTGCCCGTTTAGCTTAATTCTTAATTGTGAAGCTGAATTCACCAGACGGCGACTCTTGCCACACATTCATAGCAAACTGGTAAGACCCAGGAAATAGTCTACACCATTAACTGTATTCTCTATACGCATGAGATTTAGCTTGTGCCACGTATCTTCAACTTAGGGAATAAGTTAATTCTTTTTCCGGTGAATTGTAATAAGCAAATTAAAAAAGCCTTACGGCACACAAAATTCATGCTAGACTTGAGCGTATCTACAGTTTTCATTGGTAAAATGGGACCTCAAGTTTTCATAAAATTGGAAAATCAATCCATTTCGTGTTTTTATGTACAGATTTACTTTTAATAGCATAACATAGCGCCAGCTAGCGTCAGTTTCGAAATTGGAAATTCGAGGACTATTACTGAAATAGTAGAAACTCTCTTCACAGTTATAATCAATATCCTGAGTGATTTGAGAGCAATTCATACATCTTACATTTTGTCGTTTTGTTTTTGGTTTCATGATGACAAGGTAGCAGGAATTAATCCGTGTATTATGTAGCCTTTGCTGAAACTAACTTTTTTATGAACGCTTCCAGCATTGCTGCGAATTTAGATGAAGATATATTCATTAGCTAGTTTGGCTTTTATATGACACTCGAAGTTTATAAATGCATGGTTAATTTCTCGGAAATGTTTACAATTCGTGTTATAATGCCTGCCTCAGAGTTGAAACAGGACATGATGTTAGAAATCCAAAATATATGCAGCGTTCAAATCATAGAGACTTTGATCGAATAGAAAGCAACATTTCAGGCGCCCTGAGACATTTTTTTTCAATGGATGTTGCATGCAATAGACAGACATTTAGGACTGATATAGCATTACCATCGATGGTTAGACGGGTCATGTTTTCATGTTATAGAGCAAACCATTTTTTTCTCTTCAGAGATATCCAAAGTTTACAATTTAACCCCAAGAAGAGCCTCCACTGCCCGTTCAGCTTAATTCTTAATTGTGAAGCTGAATCCATCAGATGCGACTCTTGCCACACGTTCATAACAAACTGATAAGACCCAAGGAAATAGTCCTACACCATTAACTGTATTCTCCACGCATGAGATTTAGCTTTGCCACGTATCGTCAACTTAGGGAATAAGTTAATTCTTTTTCCGGTGAATTGTAATAAGCAAAAAGGCCTTACGGCACACAAAATTCGTGCTAGACTTGAGCCTATCTACAGTTTTCATTGGTAAAATGGGACTTCAAGTTTTCATAAAATTGGAAAATCAATCCATTTCGTGTTTTTATGTACAGATTTACTTTTAATAGCATAACATAGCGCCAGCTAGCGTCAGTTTCGAAATTGGAAATTCGAGGACTATTACTGAAATAGTAGAAACTCTCTTCACAGTTATAATCAATATCCTGAGTGATTTGAGAGCAATTCATACATCTTACATTTTGTCGTTTTGTTTTGGTTTCATCGTGAAAAGGTAGCAGGAATTAATCCGTGTATTATGTAGCCTTTGCTGAAACGAACTTTTTTATGAACGCTTCCAGCATTGCTGCGAATTTAGATGGAGATATTCAGTAGGTAGTTTGACTAATCACGACGTTAACTTTTTGACACTTGAAGTTTATAAATGCATGGTTAATTTCTCGGAAATGTTTACAATTCGTGTTATAATGCTTGCCTCAGAGTTGAAACAGCACATGTTGTAAGAAATCCCAAATAAATGCAGCGTTCAAATCATGGAGACTTTGATCGAATAGAAAGCAACATTTCAGGCGCCAGGCATCTTTTTTCCATGGATGTTGCAATAGAAAGACATTTAGGACTGATATAGCATTACCATCGATGGTTACATGGGTAGTTTTTTATGTTATAGTGCAAACCCTTTTCACCCCAAGATGCCGCTTTCATGCAGCGTCGTTGTATTCATTACGGTGGAAGAGGATGTACTAGCCGAGCAAATGTCTGCTACGTTAACCTCTACGACTCGGATATTTCTCATTTTTCACTGTCATTTTCAACACCCTATGCCTGTAATGTTGGGAAGGTCTTCCAGATGTCCGCGCACAACCTTTGATCCGAAACGGCCAGTTTGTTCTTAGGTTATGCAGTCGCGTACTGGGTATATTTAGGTTTCCTAGAATGAATAAATGTCTAAAATGTCCCGGTCTAACGGTCTGTTAACCCAAACACGTCTGAACATTAGATTAGATGGTAGTTTAGGGGAGCAGAGTTGGTGCAGTGGTGAGAGCGCTCGCCTTCCACCAATGTGTCCCGGGTTCGATTCCCGGACTCGGCGTCATATGTGGGCTGAGTTTGTTGGTTCTCTACTCTGCTCCGAGAGGTTTTTCTCCTGGTACTCCGGTTTTCCCCTCTCCCCAAAAACCAACATTTTATTTCATTTGATTTATTTAGAGTTGATTTGATTTAGTCTCCCCAATTAGTAGAGCATCTGTGCTCGGCTAAATACATTTGAGACTTAAATAAAGTGATTATTATTATTATTATTATTATTATTATTATTAGTTAGAAAACATTTCTTGTTAGCGTTGACAAAGGTGTGTGAATTTGCTAATCCTTTTGCAGCCAAACACAAGTAAATTCTTGTCCAATTGGCTGAATCTAGGAATGGGTACCTAAAGCTCTTCCAAAGTAGACTGAAGTGACGGACATTTATTCTTCATTTCAGACTATTTTGAGCCGTGGTTTCATACAATTCCTCGACTGCTTGTAGTTTACAGAGGTGGACACTCAACTAGAAGAATACAACTGTGAACGGGGAAGATGCAGGCCATTTGCCCTGTAATGCCGCTCGAGGTCTATAATGCTCAGCCTTGATAACAGAACACGCAGAATTGAAACTTCTCTTTCATACCGTGATGTCTTCCCGCGATAACCTTCCCTTCATGTCCCACTCAGTTTTGATGTTACGTTCGAAGCATTCCTGAGGTATGGGGATTGAAACTGACGCACTGATAAACAGACTTTTGGATCACTAGCGTGGCAATCTAAACTTGTCGATCCGCTCAGGTTTTCAAGGAAAACCTGGAGAAAAGATATGGTCACTGTTACATGTAGTAGTGAACGAAAAGCGCAAAACAAAACTTTAATGTTACTCAGTGGTGACTCGTATCGTAGCAAAACAACACATTCATGCAGCCGTTCTTCCAAAGCATTGAACTGGCTTTATTTTTCCAAGTTATGCCGAAAGGCTAATATACAATCCGTTTAGCCGGAGAAAACTCTCCGCAATACTGGCGCAAAAATACACGTGTTGGGTGCAATATTGATATTAATTTATAATATGTGAAATAAAGGAGGAAATCTCTGCCAAGAAATTATCAAAGAAAATTGTGAGCCCAGCCTTATCAGTAGAGAATGAACGAATGTTGTACCGTTGCTACTTTTTAGTAGTATTTGGAAACATGTTAAGAGAGGCAGAATTGTTGTAACTCAACTACATCTCGCGGCCATTATTTTGGGAATTTTTGTCAGTCATCTCAGTTCGGTATTGTGGTGGCTGTAAGATTGCTGTAAGTTAATTAACCTAAACAGGTACAAACCTTTTTGAAAAAAGTCGAGCTGAATTTACAACGCTTTAAAGACTGGAAAAGTTTTTCAGGCGCCTGTAGCTTGTAAATCAGCTTAGCAATGTTCTGAAGTGTAGAGGATCGAAGAACAGACTTCAGTGGTCAACAAAAAAGTTGGAAGTTAAGCCAGAAAAAGTTAGAAAAAAGAAACAAGTGTCTTAAAGAATTTACACGGATGAGGGTGAAACTGCAGAGAACCTAATAATAAAAGCTGAACTTGCAGACATGGTCATGATTTCTTTTGATTTAATTAGAAGATAAATTTCCTGAAACCTATTTTTAACTATATTTGTATTCCTCCACGGATGGCATTGAAATGCTTTTCTTAGTCCTGTGGGTTTGTTCTCAAGTGCCTGTGTCTAGAGCCACCCAGTTTTGCCTCTATTTATTCTTTGATTGCCCCCAAAAATAGAACGCAGAGGTGTGTTTTTGTGGCACATAAGGGGCGCCCCGCAATCGGCTCATTTTGTGATGTGGTGAAGGTTCATTGAATCAAAATTATGAAACGCTCAGACTTCATTGGATGTTACACATCAGTTCATGGAATTTAACGGGGTAAAATGGCCTTAGGCCTTACTATGTATATACTGAATTTTTTTTGTAATTTAATTTTGTAAAACAACTTGTCATAGCTCACCCCTTATCTTTAGCTACTGAGTTGAATCGTTCAACTTCGCTTCAACGCTGATAAGATCTTTAAGCATAGAAAGCCGCTACAAAAATATAAATAAACCACGAGGTCTCTTTTTAACGATTAGACACGGTTGAGATTTAATATTGCGCTGCGGTTGAACCTAAACGATTTCTAGTGATTACTATTCAAAAATGCCAGCAGCATGGCACATCTTGAGCACAACAGTCGCGTATCCACGAATATCTCCGAACAACAAGAAACAGTAGTTATTGAGTATGCGCGGTTATCCTTTCGTGATTAGCAACTGTCAATTGAAGCGTGTCAACAACGTGGACACAAGCATGAAAACCTATAGCTACAGGTCATGATACCAGACGGTAGATAAGGCAGAAAACCTTATTTTTAGAGAACAATAGGAGAACCTGTGTCATGGAAGACAGAAAAAGTCGAAACCTCGACCGCGCCAGAGTCTCCAGGCTATCCAGTGCAGGCGTTGTGGCAAGGCCTTTCTATCTTGGACAGGACAACAGCAGATGTGAGGTAATAACGACGCCCTTCTTAAATCTGCGCTCACGACGATCTGCACTCACAACACCAAGCCGAGAGAGCCTAAAGTTAGAACAAAGGGACACGGAGGGAGGAGTGGAGACCAGTGAGCAAAAGGTGAGAACACTTTGTTGACTAATTATGCGATCATCTTGGTAATTCGGCTACCTATGACTTTTGCCCAGCAATGGCTGCTATGGATACGCTTGAGCGAAGACGTATCCTGCAATCGCTTATTCTTTTTTTCAAGTGTTTTAAACTAGATGGCCCAAATTATATCTCTCAATTTTTTAAACCTCAATTAACTAAATACAATTTGCGAGGCAGTGGCTTAAATGTTGTTCAGCCTCCATATAATAGCCTTGTCATGCACAACTCCGATTTGTACAGATTGCCCACATATGGAGTTTCAGATGTCGCCAAATCCTCGACCACCTTAGCACAATTTCGTGCTCGCCTAAATAATGTTAAATTCACAGCCGGTATGAACTGTATATAATTTTATCTGTTTTTACATTTTTACATACTCTTGATGTACTTAATAGTTAGGTTTTATACAGTTGTATCTGCATAATTCACAATTTGACAGACATTTGAGTCCATTTTCGCAGTTTTCGCACTTGGTTCAGGGCAGAAGATTCTATCAACTACACATTCAAAGCAGACTTCTCAAACGATACATTGCGTCAGTTTATTACATACCAGATGCAAACAATTAAGTCACGAGAAACCATTGTTTATTTTTTTCAGGGTGTGTTAACATAAGTTTAATAGTTTTCTGCTTTGTAGCATTTCTAAAGTATTCCTAAGACAGACTTGAGATTATAAAAGCAGTGTAAAAGCTTGAAGATGAAAGTGATATTCATATATTCACAGTCAATATAAAAGCTGTGTAATTTTCGGGGAGAAATATCGATACAGAGTTGTGATATATGTATAACAAGCAAGGGAAGACAATGAAAGAACCTTTTTTTTGTTGCCTTTTACGAATAAACAAAATTTGTTAATAGCAGCTCAAGTATGTTAACATTTCACTGAATGCGCTTCATTTTTAGTAATTAAATTAACAACTTAGGGTAAGTAAAATTAGAAGAGAATTACCTCAAGTACTTTTAATATTAACTGAGAATATACATTTTCGGTTAATAGAAGAAACTGTTCCCAGTTAAAACAGTTGATAAAATAACAACGATCAAAAAACTAAACGATCACTAAAACAATTTCCTACATAAAATCTTTTTCAGTTTCGATTTAAAATGCCGCTACAACTTGAAAAGTGTAGTTCTCGTGCTGCTAAGAGCGTTCCACTACTATGAAGCGGCTCGTGGAGAGAACTTTACTCCTCACAGCATTTTTTATTATTATATGGTTCAAGGTTCATTTTATTCACTCTATGAACAAAAGATACAAACACAGAATGGTAAACGTTACAGAAAGCACTTGTTGAATAAAAGATTTTATGATAAAATATGATAGAAGTTTGGGGAGTGTGCGGCGGTCAACGTAGCACTGATATGCACAATAACAGAGCTCAGTCATAGTATTTTTAGAGCCTGTACTTACACCTCTTACACATGGGTAATCAATTTGAACGAGATGATTTGACTCCAGAAGTTAAAAGTGGGCATTAGAGAGCATTACTTTCACCAGACATGTCTATAAACCTCGGTTACGTTATTTAGCCGTTACGCAACGCGTGCGCAACCGCCGTCATGTTGGAAAAACGGACGTTGCAAAGGAAGAGCAATTGATTTATAAACTGAAACTTCCGATTTACTGGGTAAATGTGTCAAACAGTATTCTTTATAACACACAGATAAATCTGCCTTCATGAAAATGATAAACTTATAATTGCCTTAACCATAATCTGCTTGAATCCTGCATTTGTTAGGAGCCCATGATGTGGTTTCCCTTGTCCTTCACCAATCAAAGTTATATCTTTTGCCGGGCTTAACTATAAAGAAATCTTGCTCAATGGGGAGATTTTTTCTTACAGCGAATGGCACCGGAAAGCCACTCGCTCTATGTTTTTTCAATTGAGACGTGTGAGATGATGGGGGAAACTGATTGCCCTCGTATCAGAGATTCCCATAAAAATACAATCTCGCTTACAATTTCCGGCCTCCATATCTTTTAGTTTTAGCGGTTGCTCCAAAGGACAGCTGCAAGAAAAGGCACTAATTCAACGAAAAGTCGCTTTTTGGCCATATTCCCGTCTCATAGTTATGTCTAATGTAAGGATGGTGAATTACACGATTGAAAAATGATGAATTTGAGATCTTCAGCTAGACGGTTTGAAGGGAGAAAAGATATTTGCAGATTAAACGAAATACTGCTAGCTGCCAGTGAGGATAAAATTGTGATCTCACCCCGCTTGACAAAACGACATGTTTTTATTATTTTCGTGACAAATGCGTCAGAATACTGATCTGGCCCAAAGACTCCTGCATGAAGTTCGTTGCACCAAAGATATCGATAATATACATGTGGAAGGGAGAGGCCACGTATTGAAGAAAATTGTATCAATTACCTCAAACACAGCGTTGTGCTGATGAGTTATTTTTGTGTGAATTTGTTAGTGGAAAGGTAGCGCTGTTGTAACTACGTTGCATCTCGCGGCGATAGGATAAACAACTCGAAACACTGAAGCTCATTGAAAGCCACTTTTTCATTGCTTGTTCAGTTGACATAACTATATATCTTTATTTATTGTTGAGGTGACTGTTTCATTGTTCTTGGTCAATCCTGTTTGAAGCTAAATGAATTAAGACCACATGATTTAGTTAGCAACTCCAATCAGTAGCAAATTCTTCTCAACTGTTAGACAAAAAATTGGATGCCAAGAAACAAGAGAAGTCTTTACTTCGAAAAAAATATGTTTGGATGAAGAATGGATGATACACTAATGATATTGAAGAAACTAGGCTTGGTGAACAAGTTCGGGAAAAAGATGAATAAAATGCGAGGACAGTTTTAGGTTATTTAACGTTGGTTACCTAAACTCTTGTGAATGTTGGTTTCTTACTGAACAAAACAGCAATTTTAACAAGTAAAGATCAATTCCAGCTTAGTGTGATAATTCGCCAAATCATCGCTGAGATCGCTAAACTGCATGTAACTCGTATTATCATAGTGTTTAATAATAACTCTAATGTAGACATTAGTGGGGTTGTCTTTCGATTTAGCAGATAATATTCGTTAAATCCACCGCTCAAAATTTCTATTTTTGTTAGAGAATGTGATTGAGGTCTGAGATTGGCCTTTATTTGCTTTTTTGGGTTAATTCAATGCATATTAACGTGGCTAGCCTGACATACGTATGTTTCGTCCCGCCAAGGGACTCATCAGAGACCTTTCGGTGTAGCCAACTCGTCAAACATCGCGTTTGAAGTCCCGCCAGCAATGAAATGATGGTGGCAATCTGCCTTTTATCTCATAAGGATTCCAATTGAATAACGTGCCGATAAACAACTATTGAAATTGTAATTATTCTTTACAATTTCAATAGTTGTTTATCGGCACGTTATTCAATTGGGAATCCTTGTGAGGTATAAGGCCAGATTGCCACCATCATTTGATTGCTGGCGGGACTTCAAACGCGATGTTTGACGAGTTGGCTACACCGAAAGGTCTCTGATGAGTCCTTTGGCGGGGACGAAACATACGTATGTCAGGCTAGCCACGTTAATATGCATTGAATTATTTTTTGGTTAATCCGGTGAAATATGTTCACCCAGTTGTTTATACCACTTTGTACTTATGATGTAATGTCAGACGACAAATCGGTCCAAGGAATTAAGGCTGGACGAATTAGGATTATATGCAATGTCAGGGCAACACATTTGTTCAAGGACTGATTAACTTGCACTAGGCTTGGACCTATGGGTCTCCATAAATTAAAGGTTGTTTTCTTTCATTCAAGGTAACGTTCTCTTCAGACATCATTCTGACCTTGGTTGGCGAGTTTCAAATGTTAATTCTGTTTCGCCATAACAATGATGAGATTTGAAATTGATGACACACATGGAACAAACATACGCAACAAAAATCAAATCGTAGAGCAAGTCTTTTATGCTGGCAGTCAAAAATCATGAGTATTTTGGCTCTGAACCTAAACGACTGCGGAACAACATGGCATATCGCACACACATTGCGACAGTCTCGTGCCTACACAAGAGTATCGTAGCGACTTACGGATGTTCACAATACCGATATTAAGCCGGGTAGTATACCTGCAAATAGCTATCGTCAAAATGAAATAATAGCGACTAATCGTGATACCTGTAGAAGGACAAATATAGGCACAAAACCATGTCCTTTTACAAATTTACTGTAGAAGAGCCAGTGTCTTGGAAGAGAGATCACCCAAGCCTTAGAGTTCTAATTGCAGTTGTTGTGGAGGAGCACGGTTAGGCTAGTCAATATAATAATGATTCCTATGACAGAGTATATAACATCTTTAAAGTGAAACCATTCACGAATGAAAGTTAAGAGGCAATACCTTCCTGTGGCGCTGTTTTAAAGGTTTTTTTTAAATGATTCTCTTTAGGAACTCTGTCCAGTTTGTTTGTTTTAAGCGGGATATTCTTTGTTTGAGGTGAAGAAACGGCTGAGGAGATTAAGTTCAAAGGAATTAACCTGAACTTGAACTGCACCGAGTAGATACGTTTTTGCGTTGAGGTATTTCCCAAGTTGCATAATTGAGTAACTTGTTAACATTTTCGTTCGCATTGGCTTATAACAGATTGTGTTGGGGAAGAATTTAGTAATTCTGCATATTTCCTTTCTAATTAACAATATTAATTACCATTATGAGCTCGTGATTTCTATCGCGTGATAGCTGATGGGGGCGCAGGCCGAATCAGCTATCACTCACAGAAATCGAAAGCGAACAATCTAATTTTCAGTATAAGTCTCCAAGTCTTTGAATACTAAACAAGTAAATTATCTAGATCTTCCTAGCAGACGCTTGCTTCGAAAACGCGAAGGAACGACCGCCATTTTGTTGGCATGCGCTACCCACTATCTACAACAGAATAGATAGCGAGTAAGAGAGTGGCATTCATGATAGAATGCTAGTAGATTTATACTAATCTGGCATAGTTCTCTTTATCTTTGTTCGGTTTCCCTATGTCATCTCCCCTGCGTCATCTCCAGAAGTGAAGGAATACTCTTCGAGTGGGTGTTCCATTGAGAGACAAATTAAGCGCATCTTTCCTCTTTTGTATATGTTCTTATTATACTGGCTAATTAGTGAGTTCTGTACTTTTTGCTCTAATACCGGTAATGATGCAAACTACCCATTTGTTTAGGTTGTAAAACGCTTTGTTACTGAGTGAGAAAACGAGTTTTAACCAGTTTAGCCGTGAAGAAATGTTAAGTCAGTCTTTTGCCTGTAAGAGTAACTGATGGTCAATGTAACATTCAATGCTTGTGTCAGGAAACTATCACAGAAACCAGTATTTTTTTCTGAGCAGGATTAAAGTTATTGATCCCAATCGTGCATTTCTTCGTATTTGATGTCGCCTGAATTGTGAAACGACGAACCCCTTATCAGGAAATGGGGTGGTCTTTTTAGAAGGAGACTCTTTGCATCAACTATTTCATACTTCATCAAATTTTTCACATTATGAAATGATCACTTTGCCGTGGAAATACGTTTAAAACGTTAGAAAACGCTAAAAAACCAAACGTTTCACACTATCAGTGGAAGTTGGTGAAATTTATTGACAACACCCAATGAACCTTCAAACCAAATAACTTTTCTCACTTTTGGCCTCGAAACTTGCCGGCCAAGGCATTCCTCTTATCCTGTCGTCATTGAAAAGTACTTTCTTGGAAGCTAATTCCTAATTTTTCTTGTTGTTTTTTGGTTTGTTTTAGAAACAAACAAGCCTCTTCAGCTTCCTGTTTATAAATAGTTTGATCCGTAATTGCCCCACAGCAAGGATGTGTCCACGCTTGTGTCCTACTGAATTGGGGTATGCTGGAACACGTAGACGTGAAGTAGTTGTCAGAAAGTTCAGTCAAAACTATTATATTAGGCACTATGTTTTATTGTTTTCTCAGTTCAGTTTCTTTGAACTATACTTTTGTGCCAGTCGGAACTGGGAGGGGCGAGTGCGGTGGTGTTGAGCTCGATCACTTCAAAGCTTGTTTAAATTCAACTCGCGCTATTAAGTTCCGCTGTCGTTTTGTTTATTGTTGGTTGTTCGAGAACCGGAAAGAATTTGGAACAGATACAATATTTCGTCTTCATTTACGAGTACGAGCGGTGTACGAACCATGCTTGGCAAACTGTTTACTGTAATCTACACTTCCTATAAAATGTTTACAGATATGGGTGCCGCGAAGACGGAATAACTCACGAAATTGGCCTTGTTGAAGTCGGGCTACTCATTTGTTTATTTTCTGTTCAAAGATAAAATCGCAATCCAGCGACAAAAGTGACGGAAAAAACGTTTAACGAAAGGTCAAATGGTGTGTGTAATACCATTGAATTTTCATGAAGCTGTGTCTTGCGACTATTATTGTAAGTCAAACGTGCACGAGGTGTTTAGATTTAAAACAAGATAGTCTACCAACTCATGAGGCACGTGACGAATCCGTTGAGCATTGTTGTTTCAAGATCGGAGGAATTAAAACTAAAATTCCACCCGTATCTTCTGATAACCAATCCACGTCTAAACTGAACAGGAAAATTCAATGCTCGTACAGATAGGCACGCAACGTGTGGAAAATGCTTTTTGATGATTGGCTGCATAAAATAAAAGCAGTAATAGAAATATGCTAGGGAAGAAGAAAACGGACGGACTCTTCACCAGTCCCCAACAACAACATTAACTTTCACGGCATTCCACGAAGCATAATCCTCCGTCTTTATGAGAAAGGAAATCTAGGTTTCCCGCTTTCCTTGTATCAGCAGTATGATTTTTCAATGAAGCCTCACCAAGAATCCAAGAAGGCCTTTTCATTACTCGACAGACGCTAAAGTTTCTCCATCTAATTATATCTTTCATCAATATTATTAAAGGGCTACGCTTTATCGATTGTTCTATTCTCCAAGCCCTGATATTTTGTTGTTACAAGTATTGTTATGGTCGTTTTAAATGTTGTTTTTTGGCCTCAATTGATAAATCAAAATTGTCCGAACATTTTTATTGAATCTATAAGTTACAATAAAAGGAAAAAAGTATGTTACCATTATTTTTAAAACTGTTCCCACTGTTTTTGCATGGAACATTTAATGTCGAGCAGGATTTAACTTTGCTAACATAGTCCAGACTTTGTTGGCAAAAGGTTGGTAGCCTTGCGGAATAATACCTATTTTCCTTTTCTGATTTCTAGTTACATTAAGGGTTTGATCAGAAAGTGATTTCTGCGTCAAACAAAATATATATGCCATTAGTTTATACTGATGAGCATTGTGCAATATTTTGATGGCACAATTCATCCGCTGCTGCACCTTACGAAATCGGTTTATCACTGAAGTAAGGCAAAAAAAGGATAACCCATAATATCTGAGATCGGCCTCACTTTCATCTCCCTTTGCTTTCAATAAAGAGATTCGATGAAACGTGCTGAGATGCCCTGTTTACCTAAATCTGGCTGAGTCCTGTTTTGTTAAACCATTTCCATTTTTGGAGAGAGGGGCGTGGTTTCTAGTGTCAAAATCTCCCTACATGGTGAGTCACAGTGGAAAGGAGATAAAACCCAAAGTAAATAAAATTATCTTCAGTTGGAGCCTAGTGTTGATCCTGTTGCGAACGAAACCCTGATATACCAGCCAGTACAAGATGAGAAACGCAGCAATTTTGATGACTTTGTTTCTGTTCGCTTCTTGCGAAGTTGCTCCCTTGAAGTCACTCACGTCGCTGCACCCAACGCGGCAAGGTAATGTTCAAGTTTTCCTTCGACTTCAGCCAGTGTTCAATTGTCTTGAAAAGCATTAATTGCAGCGGAAAGAAACGATTTTTTTGTCTTCGAGTTTGTTCAAATTGTGTCCATCAAGTATTTTCCTTTTTCTGTTTTTGATTCTGTTGTAAATCGCTACAAAGCTCAGTATTCTGTAGTATTGGATTGTTTTTCCCGGTTTCCCTGCAGCCATTTGTAGTATTTCATGCTTAATGTATCTCTATCTTCGTTATTTTAAAGGACGTGACTTTGAAACTGGGCCATGTTGACAATTTTAAGCGTGGCCTTTCCAGTGTTTTTAAGATTTTCCATACCCAACCAGCATGAAGAATTAAAATTACCGAGATAAAGGAGAATGTCAGATCACTTCAGTGCCTTTGCGTTGAGCCACTGAAGAACCAAAAAAATTAAAGCCATTTTGCGGTGACGCACCAGGTTTGAAATTAAACTAAAAAGTTGAACATGCTATTTGCTGTTATCACGAATATGGCTTAGAAGTCTTTTAAACGGGATATTTGTGGAAGGTAAAGCGGCTAGATCTTTTCAAATCCCTTCGTTGATTATACGATTAAGCGGCGAAGAAATTTCTTTCGACAACTGAACGCTAGGTCTCCTAGAGTTAAGTTTAAAACTAAACGACGTTTTCGACGCTTTTAGTATTTGTTGAGTTTCTTAGGTGGCAAAGATATAACTTGCTGCTCATTTTATTTGGCCTTACAGCTAACAGGTGTTTTGCAGTTAAAGTTGGGAGGGGGGAGACAGGGACGGGGCGTATTCGATGCCTGATGTTTTCCCGTAAAACACCAGTAGGGGGTTGTTTGCCGCGGCAAAGACAGAAAGATGATCGGATCGTTCAGAAATGTAAATAAACTAAATGCTCGTATGTGGGGGAGCGCCAAACAGACAGAGGCTATCGATGAAAGGGCGACCTTACGGAGAATGTTTAAAAAATGAAACTTCAAAGGTTAAATTGCCATTGAAAGATCGATGGTTTTCTTAAATAAATAAGAAACGTGTCAACCGGCAAAACTAGTAACAATATTTTGGTAAATAAAGAACTTGAACTTGAAGGAACAAACCATGAAAACATACTACTCGCTTCCAGTTCTCCGCTCGTAACCTGTTGTGGGGAATGGAAAGAGACCATGTAGGGAACATAGTCAATCATTGCAACAGCAAACGATCAAAACTAGGAAAACTATGTTTCCATGAGATTAGGTTACATCAACAAGAACAACAAGAACAACAACAACAACAACATGCTTTATTCCCCCATTTAGTGACATTACAGACATATAATCGTTTAAATAAAAAGAAAAAGAGGGGACTGGCTACCTGAAATAACCATAAAGTTAAAAAGGGCACGCAGCCAGTTTAGCAAAACTGATCATACTAATTTAGGTCGGTACACAAGCAGATACAAACACACATACACAAACATGCAACAAACCGTAGCAAAAATAAGATTATGGAGAGAGAAAATACATAAAATAGATAGGAGAAGACTAGAAAATAGTAAGGGGTATGGCAAAAATACTAAGATACGGTAAAGGTTATAGATAGTGCAAAAAAGTTTTACAAATCCTCAGAAGTCATTTAAAAAAATCTAGATTCTGAGAGCTATGATCATTTCTTCTTTTCGCCCAGTACAGGATCATCGTACCGACCCCGCATTTCTCACTCGCTTACTGTCGTCTTGTCTCCAACATTTTTGCAAAGTGTTTCAAACGTTTCTTTCAGTTTTTGAAAGGGTGTTTTATCAACAGATACTTAACAAGAAATTTAATTTTATAGGAGGGTCTGCGCGCGTTGCTATAATTACGTTTTTCTTTTAGCAACAGACGAAGTCCATCACAAGAACCATGAGCATCCGCCAACAGACGAAGTCCATCTGAAGGACCATGTGGATCCGCTGCTGAACTTGACGCATCTTGAGTATGCAGCAGCTCACTCACACTGTCGCCTCCACTCCTTCCCTGCCAATTTCTCCTTGGTTCGCATGGAACACTTCATCATATCACCCAGGAACCCTATAAGGTTCGCCTATTGCGCTGGGTCATGTGACAGCCCCTACAGTCTGGACTCCAGAGATGACACCTACGTCACTTATGACGTACTGATACGTCAACTCGCCAACCTGGATGACGTTCCAATCTCCGAAGACCAGAAGAAAAAGTTTAAGACGATCTGCTGTGTTCCTGTGGAATACACGAGCCTGCGGGTTGTCTTGGTATCAAAAAAGGGAGTAAAGAGTAAGCTCTGGATTGACTCTATTCCATCCAGATGCGGCTGCCGCTAAAAAAAAATGTCGGAAGCTCCGTTTATGAGTTATGAGTTTTTTTCACCCTACTGGCCTGAAATTCTGTTATTGTGTTACGCAAACCAAACCTGTTTTACTTTCATTGACTCGAGAAGTCGTAATAAAATGCTTTTCAAGTTTGAAACTTATGACTTCTTGTGACCTTCCTGCTGACCAGGTAGTTTATTATGAACTGGAACGTCGATGCCAAATCATGGTGATTGCATAGAGACTCTTGTCCTGCGGCCATCGAAGTTTTATAAGAAAACCAACACATAAGGCGGTTATAAACATGGTGAAGCAATGCATCTTATGAAATCTGACTTGACGTTTCGTATGTGGCAACATACATTTTCAAAAGTAACCGTTATGGCATGAAAAACTATTTATATTTTGAAAGAAATTGCGAGTGATCTGGGTAAGATTAAAAATAGCAGTGACATACTAATAAAGTGACAGCTTATAGTTGATGAATAATGCACATCATCGGCTTCCTCGCAGGGTCAACCCCCCCCGGGTTAACCAGGGGGATTGTTAAATCAGTCAAACAAACTTGAGGAATTTCCTCGCTGGGTCAGGGAATCTTGCATGACAAAGTTCCCTGGGTGAGGTGTCTCTCAGCAGAAAATCCTCCTGACATCCTTTACAAACTTGTGAATTTCCGCAGCCCCTAATCTTTGCTTGTAAAACAATGCCGAGATTTTCCCTACCCTCGGGCAAAGAATCCCATCCACCTCTTTGTATTCGCCCACATATCTCCCTGGTTGGCCCGAGTATTGACCCCACGGGGAGGCAGATGACATGTGCATAACGTTCTTTAAACGTGCAGTTTAAAATGTACCTACCGTTTTTTTAATAATGCTCTTTTCAGGAGAATATATTGCATGACCGTACAGTTGACAATAAGCTATAGTGGAGGAATACGAGGAATACGATTCTTAAATAATAATCTAATGGTTAACCATGGAAAACATTCCCTTGAAATATTCCCCTCGACCTAACGAGATAGTAACAAACGTCTACCAAAAACAGCCTTTAGCAACTTTCTACCTGATTTAAATACGAATCAATCGAATGTCTGCAGAAATAACATTTCTCCAAACAAATAAAGTAAATTAAAGTAAACTAAAATCCTTTATTTAAAACACGATTATCGTTTAAGCACTTCATGCTTGAGGGGTCGTGTATCTAATTAATTATCTAATTACCTACTGGTAAAATGAATAAAATATAAGAAATTAACCTACTTTATCGTAAATCTGATTTCCCTACATATCGGACTAGATTTTGCCTTTGAATAAAATTGCTTAACCCTTTGATTTCTACACCGGCTGAAACCGGCCGTGCAGAGCCTCGTCCCTTGTACCACATGTGACGTCATCAGTTTTAAGGCTCGCAGACAACTTTACCATGTAACATGTGTAGGGAGAAGAGATCTTTAAACCATACGTAAATGAGCGCGATTCCGTCAAATAGGCCGGAGAAAACACACAAAAAAAACTAAGTAACGTTGACCCGAAAATTTGAGTGAAAATCTTGTTCCACTACCCACCTGCACTTTTTACCGTCCAATGCTACGATCCTAAAAGTTTTCCCCAAATCTTTTGCCACCGAAAGGAAGCCAAGAAAATGCCTAACAAGAGAGAAAGAAAGTGAGGCAAGAAAAGCAAAAGAGAAGGGGAGGAGAGGAAGCGAAAGGTAGAAGGCGAGGGGGCGGTGAAACTTTTCAACCCCATCAAATTTCGAAATTTTGCTTTCTGCGCATGCCCGAACTTTGAAAGCTCAAATTATGCATCAGGAGAGAAAGGACACCAGGAGCTCTACCAGGAAACAGAGTTTTAGGCCTTTTTGGTTCTTTTCGGCTAGATTATGACCAGAAAACGACTCGACAAGCTTTAAAAGGTGTTTTTCGGCAAAATGTTCAGGAGCCAAAGGGTTAAAATTACAAGAATCATTAAAATATTCTGAAACACAGTTCCATTGTACAGCTCCTCTGTAACAAACAGAATTTTTCATGAAATAAGTGGAAAATCGTGGGACGACGGCCGAAGAACGGACTATTTCATGGAACCAACCCTTGATGTAAATCAGTGAAGAGCAGAACAAGGTATCACATCTCCCCCTGCTAACGACATCACGGGGCGTTCATTAAATCATGCAACCAGCATAAAAGAAATACACATTGACAAAAATCAGGAGGATATCTACACCTTGTTTGAACATGACTATAACATCTGTAAGTATGCCATTTTTCGCTTCAACAGAATTATCCTCAAATTTTACATCTTCGCGACGTAAGAGCGTAACGGATTGTAGTTATCAATGAGTACACACGGTCAATAAGTTAGAATAACCTTACAATACATCTGTTTACAAGGTTAATTTATTTCATTGAATGCCCAGTTCCAGAAGAGGCGTGATTCGCTTCTGTCAGTACACAACCACCACAAAAACAGATTTTGACAGTTATCTCTTTTTGTTACAACTGCAACTTCTGAGGTGTTTAGCCAAACGGACAGAACCATGATTGTAAAGTAGGGTCAATGCAACAAGACTCTTTTCTCTTTTTTAAGCGAGAGACTGGGAGAGGGGGAGGGGAGAGGGGATTTTTGTTCTCCATCAGAGCAAACTGCATGGATCCGGTTTTCCATTCTTATTCTCGGACCTGGAACTTGCTCATCTGACCAAGTGAACAGTGTTATTAATCAAATGTCACATGATGTCATCTCTCTACGATAAGAAATAAATACATTTATGTACTCTTACGTTTCTGTACGTATCGCACTTTCAGACCAGAATACAAAACGATACACACATCGATGACTCAAATTCAGTCCTAAACCGCTCATATGGTCATATAGAGTCATGAACTGACATGAACACTACCAAGCATGCGTGCTTTATAAATATCCACCCTTGACGATTACCAGCGGCAAGAAGTACTCCACCCCAAATGATAGTTTCTAAAGAACCAGTTGCAGTTGCAAGACTGCAATGACGAGCTGCGAGGGCACTTGCCCGTGTGTGCTCAGTAAGGGCAAGTGAAGAAAGGAAAAGAAGACTGCTCGCTGTCTTTGATAACACGAGATTATATTACAATTTATTTATTTATTAACTTTACAACCAAATGAGCTGTACAAGGATGCAAGATTCAATAATAAACTTAAAACATTATAGTGACAAGATACATGAACAAGAAAACATAGAATGTAAGACGAAATAAAACAGCAACTTGGTTGAGGGTCTGACCAACAGGACACAGGTCCCATGCAAAGGTCAGCCAAATAAGAAATACGAAAGCTAACATATCGAATATAATAATTTTTAGTTGAAATATAATTAGAAAAAAAAGAGTGTAATCAGTAGCAGCAAGTCAGATTGTAAGAGCGACATTTAGAACAGTAAGTTTTCCATGTGCGCATTCTGTCTGTGTCGAAAGTAGTGTCCAGTTTAGAAAAGTAGTGAGAGTAAATCTGGTTCTTAAAGGATGGAAGTGACGTGCAATTACGTATAGGCAGAGGAAGACTGTTCCACATAAAGACAATTCTATTAAAAAAAGAATTTCTGAAGAGTGAAGTCCTGCAGGAGTTGGGCTGCAGTAGATTTTGCTGACCTGATCGGAGCGAGAAGAACGAAGAGAAGAAAACGTGACGTAACAGGAAATATCTAGATCATACAGGCCCTGTTTGCATTTAAAGAAAAAGATAAGATCCTTAATTTCTAGCCAGTAGCTTATCGGAAGCAATTTAAGCTTTTTGAGGCGGAGAATGTAAGGAGAGTCATAATCTTTAAGAATAAATTTCGTAGCACGCCGTTGAACCCCCTCCAAGAGAGATAGGTCACGGGAAGAGCCTTGAGGTGCCCAGATCTCACTACCATAAGATAAATGGGACCGGACAAGGGCAAGGTATGATAGTCGACGACAGCGAATGTCTGTCATTAGCATGCAGTTCCTTCGAAGGAAACCTAGCATGCGGTTTGCCTTAGAAGTGCATTTAGCGATGTGAGGGACCACTTAAGGTCATTACTAATTACCACACCTAGATCATTATGAGATGCCACACTTTTGACAAGCTGGTTATCAAGAGAGTAAGAACTAGTTGAAGGAAAACGTTTACGAGAAATCCTGAGAAGGAAAGACTTTGATGTATTAAATTTCAGTTGCCAGGACAGAGACCAGTCACACATTGCATCCAGATCTTGCTGGAGGAGATGATGGTCTGAGGATGATTCAATGATATTAAAGCATTTACTGTCGTCAGCAAATAGCGCAACAGTTGAATTACTAGCAACGTCTGGAAGATGGTTCACATAAAGTAAAATCGCCAAAGTTGGCGGCATCGGTGACGGGGGCATGCATGTCTTCGCGTATGGCGCTGCCATCACGGATCTTTGCCACAAGAAGAGAATGTTCCACCTGAAAAGAAAGAACGTTAAAATGAGTTTGTAATACTTTAACAGCTCACTTTACAAAAAGACTGGGACCGAGTAGCCACGCACGCGATTGTGGGATTAGGGAGCCTTAGCAGCGACGACGGCGACGGCAAAATCTAACTTTTCGTTTTTGTAGTAACTCTTTCGCGATTATTTGTTTAACTTGGAAAACGTTGGCTAACTATTCAGGAACTATATTACAAACAACTGCTTTAAAATAAGCAAAAAGAAAGACAAATTTACCGTCATGCGCTCACGTTCTCAAGAAATTTGGTCATTTCACGTTGTTGTTTTGTAGAGGACGGCAAAGAAATGTACCAAAATGTAAAACGCACGTGCAGAGCGATTGTTTTTGCACATTAAACCTGTTGTTTTGTGGCGTTCTCGTTGCCGTTGCCGTTCTCGTTGCTGAAGCTCCCTATTAACTGTATTATCTGGGGGGAAGCGTACTGCGAAGAAACAATTGTGTTCTCAACACCATTCATTCATCTGAGCGTTTTATTTTGAAACGTTTCATTCACCACTCAAAGCCTGGAACGAATGTCTGCAAAACGATTTTGTGCACAACAAAACTAGCTATCTTGGATATCTTAATATAATTTTGGGTACATCATGTAATTTAACTATATAGGTAGATAGTCTCCAATTAGTTTACGACTGCGTACGCTAGATAACACATCACGTCAATAAAGTCATTATCATCGGGAAAACCACCTTTGGGTGATGGTAAAAGGGGCGGGGGGGGGGGGGTTGGGATGGGAGGGAAAAATCGCAGTTGTGAATGAACCGAAGCTCTCGGGAACTGGCTGGGAAAGGACAATGCACGGCATAAAGAGGAGTACCGTGTGCACGATGAGCGCGTGATAAAACGAATGGAACCTTGCTGTCTAGAAAATCTATCATGCTAAGTCATAGTAGACTTTGCAAAAGGAGAAGGATATATTGTAATCGAACAACTAGTTACTGTCCATTGTTCTTTCTTGTACTTTGGACTAGTATCTACAGGTACTTAGTACAAAAGCTTATTCAAACGTTGAACATTTGGGAATTTAAGCAAAACGGTATGGCGGGCTTTAGTACGGCAACCAGAAGTAATTTTCTAAAAATATGGACTACTGCGCATGGCAGGCATTCGCGTTAAGCCGTAGCGGTAAATCCTACTACGTCGGGAGAAGACGTTTCGCGTAGTCTCTGGTACGTGAGTTTTAAATCGCTTCTTTCTACTTTTCAACAGGCTTTTTTTTATTTTTCAACCGTTTAATCTTACTGAAAAACCTTCTTAATTCATTCAGAATGGACATTTATGTACCTTCTTTCAACCCAACAAATCTGCGTTTATTTTCAGCAGTTGTTTTTATGCAGTGAAATGGCGGCGGCAAATGGCAAGAGGATTTCGTTAGTACAGCTTCATTGGTTTCATGTCAAAAGCTGTGTGTTACTCCATTTCCAGAATTTAATGCTAATTTCAGACATTCTTAGCACGTAGTAAGATTTGCAAGGATGTTCGGACGGTTAATCGATGTGTATTTTTACTTTACACTATATTCCAACGTGAGTGACGTGTCTTGATTCATTTCACTCGCAAGTGACTGTGAATAAATAATCGTTTCCACACGATTTGTCAGTAATTTTGTAATTATTGGTCCCATAGATCATACCGTGAGTCTTGGCCTCTGTTAGCATTGAACCAGTAGGGGTTGTGGATATCAAAATTATAATTTTAAGCCCTTTTTTTGTACTTTTGCGTTGCTGTTCTAGACTGCGAAATCAGTTTTAATCTTATTTGAGAAATGCTAGAAGTTTTTCAACGCCTCCGCAGAAACCCTCGCCATAACAAAATATAGTGAAATTTCTTGCTCCTTTGAAGGAATTTATGCTCCAAAGTTAACTCGGGTACGCTGTAAGAAACTAACTCGAACGCCAACTTCACAGCTGCCGCACTGTCTTTGATTTCGCGTTGTTCAAACTTGAACTTTGAAGGGCTACGGCAACGTACTCAGCCAAGACCTCCTCGGCCACGACAGCCGTAATATCGCCCGCCGTAGCGATTTGCTTAAACTCCTTATTGTGTGACCAGAGAACGGAGGCATGATTATTGCTAATATGACAATCTGTGTGCATTCATAGGGCATAATCTCAGGTTTATTATCAACAGTTTATGCTACCATAAAACTTGAACTTTATCGTTATCCTTATCATTAGCGAGTCAGACCTTTTATTTCAATGCACACTGCTATTAGAATATACAAAGGTCTTATCGAACCACATTTTGATTACTGCAGTGTTGTTTGGGATGGCTTGTCTCAACAGCTGAGTCAGAAACTACAAAAACTACAAAATCGCGCTGCCAGAGTAATTACTAAATCAAGTTACAATACCAACTCTAGCTATCTTCTCAACTCTCTCAGCTGGGATAACTTATCCGTCAGAAGGACGAAGCAAAAGGCAAATTTAATGTACAAATGCGTTAATAAGCTCTCCCCAAATTATCTTTGTAACATGTTCACTCCGAGAGCTTTGCCTTTTGATCTTCGTGACGCAAGTCAAAAATTGTACTTGCCGAAACCGAGAACTGACTACCTGAAGCGTAGTTTCAGCTATAGCGGAGCTTCTCTTTGGAACGATCTTCCTGAGGATATCCGCACTACAACATCTCTAAGTAACTTCAAAAGAAGAATTGATAAATGACTCTCTGTATCGGACTCCCACACGGCAAATATGTAAACCAGTAAATAGGAAATTTTACTTAAGATGAATTTCTTTTGTTTTCTATTGTTATACTGATATTTTTACCGTGTTTTAAATAAAGATTTCATTCATTCATTTCTCTTCCAGGGATAAATTCTATCAGTTGAAGAGACATCTCCCGAAATATTATGAAAGGTGTTCGTCATCGTGGTTTCAAATGATAGCTGAGTTAATCTTTTGTCTCACGATTGAGTCACAAAGATGTGGATCGCGACGTTTCGACCGCTATAGTGCTGGTCTTCACCAGGCGATGGTGTCGACTGGCTGCGTTTGAGTATAAGAAGCACCGTGGCTGGTGGTGATTGTTGCGTTTCGATCCTCGCTTAGGCTGTTGTTGATTGGAGGATTTCGATCCTTGTCGTTCAGAGTAGAAATTGTTCCCTCAGCGGTCCGCTTTGGTACTGATCGGCTGTTGTGTTGTTTGATCGTGGGCATCCACGCTTCAGGAATTTCAATTCCACTGTCCCTGTTGATGTTGTTAGGGTGATGCAATTCACCCCTGTTGATGTTGTTAGGGTGATGCAATACACATGTTGTTAGGGTGATGCAATACACAACGACTGTTTAATAAAACCAGAGACAGGCAGAAAGATAAGTTTGATAACCTATTGCTAGTGTTCTGTTCAACTACTAGAACACCTCATGTCGACATAACACCTCAAGTCGACAAATCCAAATGGGTTATCAACTACAGCACCATAAACAGGCAGAGCATAAGTGAAATTCAGTAAAACTAATGCGCTAAATAGGTGATCTACTTCACCTTGACAGAAAACTTCCTAGCTTGCGTAAAGATCTTAATACAAACAGACAATTATTTGCCTTAATCAACTTAGCACGTACGTGTTCGCTATATTTACAATTCTCCTCAAAACGTAACACCTAAAATGGGCAGCTCCGTGCATTGCGGAATGTCATTAACTGGCGAAATATCCTAAATAAAACCTTTCTTGCGAAAAATAATTTCTTTGATGTTGTTAGGGTGAAGTCTTATGTGGATAGCCCCTTTAACACTACGGGTGTACCAATCTATAGCGACTTAGCACCCACTTTTATTGAGTTCAGTAATTTTCTGGGAGTCGCGCTGAAATCATACACTGGTGCCTCTCTTGTGCCAAGCTCTTTAATTCTATTGAATAATTAAAGTATATCTTGGTGTTGTCATGTATTACAGGCATCTGTCATATTAGTGCCACGTTCATCTACCTGAACTTTGACAGCTTCCAGTTCCTCAGTAATCTAAAAATGCGACCACATCACTAGCTTTTAGAGCAGTTTTAAATTTAGTATTGTAAAACCAAAACCAAAGCAATTGCTCTGGCCAATCACAGCAGACGCAAACAGCGCAATGAACCAATCAGAATTTGAAACCACTACATGCATCCGACACCAAGCGCGGGAAAATACGCGCGAAGAAGTCGTGATTGGTTTCAATTTCCTTTTTATTGGTTGAGAAAGTGGGGTGACCTGTGACAACCAATCACAGAGCGAAACTGAAACTGAAAAACACGTGACATTAATGAGCCAAAAGAAGGCTCGTTACAAAAATGTACGTGTGTCTACAATAGTAAATTAACAGCATATAAAAACTATGAATTAACTATCTATACTATAGACTACAACAGTTAATTAGAACAGACATTACAACGGCACTCGTCCTGGCTCAGCTTAAGTTTTTTTAGCCTAGCAATGAAATTCTTGAGATTGGGGGGCCTCTATGGGGCGCCATAGAGGACAAAAATGACTTTCAAAAATCTTCATTTATGGATTATCAACATGCTCTGACGAGAATGGGCCTACCATCCACTGCAGAGTATCACAATATTATTTGTGAGCGCACCCTTAAGAATGTAATTAACGATGACAATAATTTGGGTAAGAAGTTAATTGAGCAGGGAGTCCAAGTTTCGTCTTTCCACCATGTCCGATAACGGAAATATTAGCAATGATGTTAGTAATAATATTCGTGCTTTCGGGTTTTGTTATTGTTGTTGTTTGTTTATGATTAGAAGATAAATTCAGTCGAGTTTCCGTCCGCCCTTAGAGCACGAACACACACTGTCCATGCATGACACAGGGACACCCAACGAAAAGTTTCGGTAGATATCTGTTTGGTAGAGGTTAGTTCGCCTTGGGCTTTTCCTCCCTCCCTCCCTTGGGCTTTCGGCGTCGATTAAAGAGTACACTCGGATTTTCGTGACTAAAAGGTGGCCTGAAAGATTCGCAATGATGAAATAATAGCCCCTGAGGTTTTCGGAAAGGTCGTAGTGGCTGTTTTCTGAAAGGAGGATTTGGTTCCCTAACGAAAACATCACTTTAAACAGACATCAAACACCGTAAGGTACTTAAAAATGCCGTTCTACAGCTTTTGGTTGATTTTGGCTCGTTGGGTGCCCCTGATGACAAACAACGTAACAGTTTTGAATTCAAGAAGATCAAATTTTGAACTGGTTATATGTAACCAGTAAGTTTGTATAATTTGACTGTTAAGAATTGCTTACCTTGACAAGAAGGCTCATATCTCTAAATTTCCTTCTTTTTATATCAAGACCAGATTTGTTACATTTTGCGTTGTTACATTTCACGTTGATGAAGTTGTTACATTTTGCGGTAAAAAGTTATTACAATTCGTGTTGAAGAATTGTTACATTTTGCGTCAAAAGTTGTTACGTTTCGCGTTAATGTTACATTACATGCGTAACAGGAAGCCCTTCATTTTGTAATGCCGCTTAGCGATAAAAAAGTGTCTGGTCTCATCTTAGCGACAGATCAGCATCAAGTATCTTTGAATCGATAACAACAAAAGAACTCTGCGATACCGCATTTGGTCCTATAAGCGATAGCCGATCGATACTAAAGAGAGGTGAGAACCAACTTCTATGCAAACATCATTTCCACTTGGACCATGAACGATTTTAAACCAACGTGTTAGAGACCATTCAAAGAACGAGAAATCCTAACGTTCATCAAAAATAACACACAAATGTATTTTCCATGATCAGCCACGACTTCCACTGTTCCATGAACATTAACTTTCAGCTTATCACTCACCGCTTGATCAAAAGATAAATTCTGAACAAGGCCAGCGAAACGTATGGCAGAATACACTCACGTTCCCGCGGGAAAGCTAATTCATCGTAAAACCGCGGTCCAGTCGTTCATTGTTTGGCTATAACACCGGGAATCGAACCCTGGACATATTGGTGGAAGGCGAGCGCTCTCACCACAGCGCCAACCCTGCTTTGAATATGATCCCTTATTTTATGTACCTGATTTCGACACCTTACTGCTCCCTAAAATCATTTTCTTAGCCCTTTTCATCTAGCCCTCGTTTACATATTTTCCAAATTTTCTTTTGCTAGTTGCTTCATTAATTTCCTCCAACCAAAGAGCTGAAAACTCAAATTTTGAAAAATGGGATCCCCGAAGGTTTACAGTAAACTTACGTTTTTAATACTTCTTGAAATTATATATCCAAACGTCCTGGCAGCCAGCTAGTTCATATCGTTTACTCTTAAAATATTAATTCGCAGTTAATTCAACAAACTGGCTTCAAATACCTCAAAACTGTCTTTAAAAGCTTTACAGCTATTACGCTGTGTCAAAGCAAAATTTTGGATAAAGACTCACTAGAGTCACTATATTATATTAGAGCTTCATGAAAATTATACCAGGACAAGAATGACTTCTACTACAATGTAAACAAAACAGCTCACCCGAAAAGCCGAATGCTACAACTCTACTACCAACACCAGTGCTTTTTGGTGGTAACCGTGCAGCCAGCCCTCTTGGATCTCACAAACCATCAACGTATTGACATTTATAACTGAAATTCAATACGCGAGAAACAGCAGAATTGAGTTGAGATACGCTGCACGGCTTCCGACAAGCGACGAAGTGTTTATAAAACTTGGGCGTATCAGGAATAAAAATCTCTTGATGCAGTCACTCTAAAGAGGTACGTATAATCCACATTTCTATCAAAGCATGATTTTTATTCAGTTGACCAGAGGTGATCTTAAGCCACACACTCTGTCAGACGGAATGAGCAAGTAGCTGTAGTATTTTGGATGAACAATACTTAATCATGACTCTCACTGTTCCAAGAACGTTACTGCGGTACACTTTATTACTCACCGCTTTGGCAAAACTTTACTTTCAACAGAAACCGACAGAAAATGTCAGGATTGAAGCGACTGGAAAGGGAAAATGAATACAGAAGTCGCTTCCGGCTATCCTTTGCTTGATCAAAATAGAATAATTGTCGAAATAAGCGACGATGATTTCAGCTTCACACCCGAAGTGATACGAGGAGGACAGACCTACAGATTTTTGTAACTTATCCACAGTGAATTTACCGGTTTATTTTTAACGTAATCTATTTCCATTTCATGCCAGCATACTAATTTTATTTTGCTTGGCCAACAAACTACATCAAACATAAACATTAAGTTTTCTCTTCGTCAAATAAACCATAAAAGCTGAGTCTTTCGAAAGCATCTTTACGGAGTAACTAAAAAAACTTCTTTCCAAAGAACTCGGGTAAAACCGGTACCTCAGTCGCTTTCTGTCGGTTATTACTGAATCAGCCATACAATTTTCAGGGGCAAACAACGACAAGTTTCGGTAGATATCTGTTCGGTGGAGGGTAATTCGCCTTGGGTTTTCGGCGTCGATTAAAGAGTGCACTCGGATTTTCGAAACTAAAACGAGGCCTAAAAGATTCGCAATGGAGAAATCATAGCCCCTAAGGTTTTCGGGAAGGTCGTAATTGCTGTTTTTGGCAGTTAAAAACGTCAGCTATCATTTTCGGGATGAAAATAGTTCCCTAGAAAGTTCTTGAAAAGTTCATTTCAGCTTGCATTTTCTCAAAGAAAGATTTTGTTCCCTAATATTTTCGGACATTTAAAATTTCAGCTAGGGAATCCGAACAGATGAACTTCTTCTAGCTTATGAAAACATCACTTTGAACAGACTTCAAACACCATAAGGTACTTAAAAATGCCTTTGTATAGCTTTTGGCTGATTTTGCTCGTTGGGTGCCCCTGAATTTTGGCCATCAGAGTGTCAGGATAGCAAGCCTCATTCAACTCCGGTTCCAAGTCAAGAATGGTTTGTTGTTAAAGGTAAAGGTAAAGAAACTTTATTTATACATGGTTAAGATTTAAAGCTGCAAGCT
>JAEMWC010001464.1:142500-155193 GCA_016490735.1 Pachyseris speciosa
AGACTGACAGCGGGCTGCTACTAGCCCTACAGCTGATTGGTTCTTGCTGCATCATCCGATGGATTTTAACCAATTAGAGTAAGCCTAGTGTTGACGCGGGAAAACCATTCATTTGCGAAACTCCGGTTTTGAGCTGCAGTTTTTTCAGTCGTCGAATCGTCTTCGAGCGAAAACTGAAGTAATGGAAGAAATTAGCAGTCAAAACTCAGATTTGGGGCTAGAAGATTTGGACAAATTAGAAGCAAAAGGTCAGGCGGAAAATACAAAGAGAGCCACTTCGTGGGGATCAAAAACTTCGAGAAATGGTGCGACAAACGAAAGCTGAAAGTTGACTTCAATTGTGTAACACCGGTTGAGCTAAATGAATTACTGCGGAAATTCTACGCTGAAGTTAAATCGGATTTGTGTTTGGTATTATTGTGTTTATCGCATTCTTGATATCATTTGGCCTTGTTTATTGATAATAATGATAATGACAAATAAATAAACAATATTCCCGAAAAACGTCATGTTATTCCCTTATTATATTTCCTGTGTTGCAAGTGGGGAGAATTTGTTTAACATCAAGATAACACAACCAGAAGATCCATTCTCATACCCAGTGTGCTTAATGAACTAGTAATACCAAAGGGAGAGGTACAGCCTGTAAAGGGTATTGTGCAGCACTTTCCAGAGCTGCTAAAGTTGCTTTATTTTTAATTCGGTATATTTTTCATTGAATGATATCATTATTAACAATAAGCCTCATTATGGGTCTTGGCCCTTGGGTTCTTCAAATGTGGGCAAATGAGGGACTTAGTGTTCGAAGGGCATAAAATTAATGATGAGTCATGTGCTTTAAATATTTCGTCCATAATCTCAGCTTATATTTGGGCTCTTCACAGTTTATTTCAGTGTGTGCCATGGTCAAGTATTGTGCTGTTGCTGTTTGCCGTAACGGAAGAAAGAAAAGACCGGATCTCAGTTATTTTTCATTTCTTTTGAGCCCAAGGGTTCGTAAGAAATGGGAACTGGTTTTTTCTAGGCGAGCGGATGAAACATTTAAGACCCTCTTCGATCCAAAAATCGGTTCACTGCATTTTAAGGAAACGTACATCGAGATTTTCATGTCTGGTCGTAAAAATGTTCGTTCAGGCTGCCATCCGACTATCTTTGACCCTTCTGTATCAAAGAAGATGAAAAGTACGAGCGCCGTCGAGCGTCTTGACAATCGAAAGAGACGGTGCGTGGCTGGACAGCAAGCCTTTTTAAAGATTTGAGGTTTTCTGCTGAATACTCGTCGGTCTTCCCAAGGAGATAGTTGCAAATATCAGGGAAAGCGACTTCTGGAAAAAAGTGTCAAGCTCCTGCTCCAATTCATCGTCGATGCTGGTTCTGGCAAAACACCCTGGTCAGTGGTCAGCAGGGAGCTTTAGCAATGAGGACGGGCAACGGCAACGAGAACGCCACAACTGAAACAAGGGGTTTAATTAGCAAAAACAATCGCTCTGCATGCGCGTTTTACATTTTGGTTCATTTCTTTGCCGTCCTCTGCAAAACAACAACGTGAAATGACCAAATTCTAAGTTTTCTCGAGAACTTAAGCGCATGACGGTAACTTTTTCTTTCTTTTTCCTTACTTCAACGCCTTTCGTAGTAATATAGTCGCTAAATAGTTCGCCAGCATTTTCCAAGTTAAACAAATTGGAATATTCGCGAAAGAGTTAGAGAAAAAGTAAAGTTAGATTTTGAAATTACGTTTCCGTTGCCGTCGCCGTCGTCTTTGCTAAAGCTTCCTAGTAATTCGGCCATGATTGCCTTCTTATTCTCGCTTTCACCATCGAACACTTTCGCAAGTTTCATAGAATGAGCATTAAACGCCAGTTCAACCAAATTGTTCTTTCTTTTGTCATTGCCTTGCGATGATGCTTGAATCCCTCTTTCTTGAAGAAACGCTCGAAGCCAAGACAAATTTTGGCGCTGAAAATATTTGAGGTCCGTTTTACCCCCTTATTCAGACGTGCCTTTATTAACGACGACTGTTGGAACTTCTACTTAATTCAAAGAGGCTTCGATCAGCTTTGATGAACTGAGAAAAACGGACATAACAAAGGAACACTCTCACATACTCCAAGGAAAAACAATCAATCTATTCCCAGGAGCCTCGTTTCGGTGTCCTATTTTCGCCACCAGTATCTCACGAACAAATATATCGAAACTGGGCTATGAAGGCTTGAACACTCTGTGGGTCATTCGTCCCTTCAATTTTCAAATCAAATTAAAAATTGAAAATTGCTGTCAATTTTTGATTTTTCTTTCTTTTTTTTCTCGCGAAATTAATAAACGCGTATTTGGAAACATTTAACAGTTTTCACGTTTATGAGGAACAAAAATAACACTTAGACTTTTATTTTTGTGTAGTTACCATTGAATAGAATATCAAACAGGTTATGGCATTTAGTAATTAGCATGAAAACCATTGTCGCAGTCTTGTTTCGTCTACGATTACATGAATTTAGAGGAAAGTCCAAAATTAAAAATTGCAATCAATTTTCAATTTTTGTTTTTGTGCGAAGAATTGATCAATCGTGTGCAGTCGGAGTGACAAAAGTACCTAAGAGGGAGTGGAGGAGGGAATGCTTTGCCACCATCTTGAATGCTGGAAAGACCCTAAGAGAACTAACTTTAGGAAGGGAAATGGGAAATTTCAACAGCTTTGAGCAGTCTTCACACTTATCTCCGGCTAAATATGGACGACGTGAGCGTCGAGAAGTATGTACTTATTGACTGAGTCAGATCGGTACGGAAAGAAAAATATTTGGCTCGAGGTCATAGCTAACGGCAGTAAATGTTTTATCATACGGCCTCCTTACACTCTTTGTGAAGGGCGTAGAAGACGAAGCGACAAATTTGCACAGCAAATTGATGTAATATGTTGTTTGTATTTGCTTTCTGGTTGTTAAATAATCTGGTTAAACGCTACGAAATCCTCTAAAATCGTATCCCTCGGGGCTGTACGTGTTCCTAACAGAGCCGTACGGCATTTTTCGGCCCTGGCGAGCGTTTCTCGAAACTCCCGAAAAACTATTTTACGTGCATTAGATTCGTTACCAGAAATTAATTTTCTACTCTTTTTAATAATCGGTTAAGAAAGCACGCTATAAAACTGAGAAATACATCACATTGGGCTAGTTTGTTCAAAAAGCTAATACCAAACGATATAAACCTGACTTGAAAAATACTTTTCGTGTCCGAAATGGTTTCCGGAGTTTTGAGAAACGTGCACCTGGTTGCGATAAGGCGCACGGCTCTCATACGGGAATTTTCTCAACAGTTTGGAATGAAAAGCGCGCAGGGCCGTACTGGTCCTATGATAAGTAAAGATCTTGCTGTAACTCAGCGGAAAACACATTTTGAAGTCAGTGTGTTGCTAAGAGAAGGAATGCATTTTATAAAAAATGTAAATGCAAACCTGACAAACTGGTACAATAGCCGTAGGATAGATCATAAATTATTAAATAAATTTTTACATGTTATTACCTGATTTACTTGCCTGAAACGCTCGAGAGAAAAAAAAACCGACGGAGAAACTTAGACTTCGGATCGCAGCGCCTGACTTATAGGTATCGAGGCTTTCTCGAGTGTTTCCTCCTCCCTCATCAAAAAAGGAGCAAACTGAGAAGTTGGATGCATGGTAAGATATGCACAAATGATGGAGACTAACTAGCAAATATAACAGAAGGATATTTTTTTACAACCAACACTAGCAGTTCAAGCGTACCAACCCAAGCAATAACTTCCTTTCCAGCTCTTCATTTGACAGGCGATCTTGCACATGTATTCCGCACTTAAAACAAAACCTTTTAAAAAAGCTAAGGCGTCTCCTTCCAGGATATGCTTCTTTAGCAACAAACTGACTTCAGAGTGTGTTTTCCGCTGGGGCACAACAATGATCTTTACGCTTACGTCGTCCATATTTAGCCGGAGATAGTGGTGAGGACTGCTCAAGCTGTTTAAATTTCCCACTTCCCTTCCTAAAGCCAGTTCTCTTAGGGTCTTTCCAGCATTCAAGATGGCGGCAAAGCATTCCCTCCCCCACCCCCTCTTGGGTGCTTTTGTCACTCTGACTGCACACGATTGATCAATTCTTCGCACAAAAACAAAAATTGAAAATTGATTGCAATTTTTAATTTTGGACTTTCCTCTAAATTCATGTAATCGTAGATGAAACGAGATTACGACAATGGTTTTCCTGCTGATAAATAAATGCGATAGCTTGTTTGATTTTCTATTCAATGGTAACTGCACAAAAATAAAGTCTAAGTGTTATTTTTGTTCCTTATAAACGTGAAAACGGTTAAATGTCTATTGATTTCGCGAGAAGAAAAGAAATGAAAATTAAAAATTGACATTGATTTTCAATTTTTAGTTTGAATTGCAAATTGAATGGACGAATGACCCACGGACCCCCACGGACCCTTCGCCTACCAAAAATTCGATGTTTTTAATAATCTTTTGAGAAAGCACCCTATATATAGTTTGCCCAAGACGTTAGTACCAATCGACAGAAAACGCATTTGAAAAATACTTCCCAGGCCCGGAATGTTTTCCAGAATGTTTTCCGGTGATCTGTAATGTGACAGAGGCAGATGTCTCAATTTCAAGACTCGTTAACGGTTATTGACTTCCATAGGAGTAAAACGTTGGAACTTGGTCTTTGAAGCATCTGATCTTCTTTGTGAAGTTTTTGTTTTTGTTTTTGCAATTTTGCTTGGTCACATCACAGTATACCATACTAAGTTTATCTCCTCGGTGTATCAATTTCTGAAGTTCTAGATCTATATCCGTGATGAAAACTCGGATACAAAATTGCAGTATTTTCCATCTCCGAAGATCGAACGAGTCCGCTAATGTATTAATAAATGTGCAAGAAGTTTATGCTTGGAGATTTCAATAACACGTGCAATTAGCACTACGCGGAACAGACAATTTATTGAATAAATATAGAATAAATACAGAATGTAAAAACGCTTCTCTCGTGCATCTTCGAAATCGTGCATACGATTAAATGTTCTGCGCGGCCTTATAAGGAAACGTTTGCGCAGCAAACATCTTTCGCAACTCTTTGTATAAATTTCACGGTTTTCTGGTGTCGAAATTTTGCGTGGCAGTTTCTTTTCAACGCTGAAAATGCATCAGGCTCGCTGAAAAAATTGCAGTCTTGCTGTCGCCAAATTCATCGAGTTCCTCTGCAGCAACCCCAATGTTTAATGCACATCAGGGCCGAAAAATGCCCTACGGCTCTATCAAAAACACGTACGGCCCCGAGTGATACGATTTTAGAGGACTTGGTCGCGTTTAACAACAAGAAAGCGAATACAAAACAAAACAACATATTACATCAATTTTCTGTGCAAATTTGTCGCTTCATCTTCTACATGTTCTACGCCTTTCACAAAGAGTCTAAGGATGCCATATGATAAAACAGTTACTGCGCTTGGTCTGTACGCCATGACCTCGAACCAAATATTTTTCCGTCCGTACCGACCTGACTCACTCAGTAAGTACATAGTACTCGACGCTTACGTTGTCCATATTTAGCCGGAGATAGTGGTGAAGACTGCTCAATGCTGTTTAAATTTCCCACTTCCATTCCTAAAACTAGTTCTTCCAGGGTCTTTCCGGCATTCAAGATGGCGGCAAAGCATTCCCCCTCACCAACCCCCTCTTGGGTGCTTTTGTCACTCTGAGTGCGCACGATTGATCAATTCTTCGCACAAAAACGAAAATTGAAAATTGATTGCAATTTTCAATTTTGGACTTTCTTCTAAATTCATATAATCGTAGACGAAACAAGATAGCGACAATGGTTTTCCTGCTAATAAATAAATGCCATAGCTTGTTTTTTCTATTCAATGGTAACTTGACAAAAAGAAAAGTCTAAGTGTTATTTTTGTTCCTTATAAACGTGAAAACGGTTAAATGTTTAAAAATACGCGTTTATTGATTTCGCGAGAAAAAAAGAAATGAAAATTAAAAATTGACATCGATTTTCAATTTTTAATTTGAATTGAAAATTGAATGGACGAATGACCCACGGACCCAAGACCTTACTAACTACTTATCAAGAGCTTATTTACATCTTACAAGACCTTAACCGACAAGATCTGACAAGATTTTACTAAGATGAGTGTACAGTTCGATCCATCGATAGCTTTGACGGCTATGAACCGGAGTCATGTGCGTGGGTTTTACGCTGACATGGAAACTAACAGCTTTTTCCTCAATCAATTATTTCAAATTTCTCAAAAAATTGATGGCTCTTCGGCGGCATACAACAAAGGTGGGAGTACTATTTGATTAACCAATGGATTTGACAAGGCGTTGCCTTAAAATAACATTCAATATAATTTTATTCACCCGCCGCATTCGCAAGTTGTTTGAAAAGAAACCCTTGATTCGTAATAATTATCACTTTATGAGAATGAATATATGAAAATCATATATTTGAAATGCGGATTAATGATTAAATATGTGACTGATTATCGCAGTTATGAACACTACTTAAGCAGTAGTGAAAATAAAGCCTGAAAAAAAATTCAGTATTGTACGGGTCTTGGTATGAAACGCTACCTCGGAACCAAGTTCTGAGTAAAATTGCTGTCTCAAAGATACTCGCTTGCCGTAATAGATCCCAGCCTCACCACAGCCAGCGATTCCCCGATATTTACAGAGTTTCCCCCAGGTTGTACAGAGGTGCTTTCCCACACTGGTGAAAAACTTGTTTTCACACCGTCTATCCGTTTGTCCGTTTGTGAAGACAAAAAGTTTGTTTTCACAGCGGCCTAAAATGTAATTTAGCCCGCTGAAATAAAGCAATGAAAAGTGTTAATCAAATTATCGCACGATTTAAGGACGGTGCCTCCTTTTACGGAGATATTTTTTCGCGTATTATCACTATGCAAGAATGTAGATGTTGGTAAGGGCCATTGAGAATTGAAAAGAAAATTGGAAGTAGCCACACATTTTTCAGAGATAATCAAGTTCAAAGCTGGAAAAAACAGAGACTTGGTAAACAAAGAAAAGAGGAAATATTTCTCCGAACATTTCCTTGGAATTTCCGTTTACATACACCAAGGCAACAACAAAACACAAGTTTTGAAATACATATAATTATAATTATAATTTAGAACTTATATAGCGCATTTTCCATGTGTATATGATCAAATGCGCTTTACAAGAAGACGAAATTAGGAATTTGGAAATGTTGGTTTTTGTGGAGAGGGGAAAACCGGAGAACCCGGAGAAAAACCTCTCGGAGCAGAGAAGAGAACCAACAACAAACTCAACCCACATATGACGTCGAGTCCGGGAATCGAACCCGGGCCACATTGGTGGAAGGCGAGTGCTCTCACCACTGCGCCATCCCTGCTCCCCTAATACATAACAATTGGTGATATAAAAACTGCTGTTTATGAGGTATTTAATACAAAATCATTGCATTGGAGCCATTTTGGTCCCTGACTGCTCTCTTCTATTTCAGAAAAAAACAGTCTAAATATATTTTGCGAACTATGAAAAAATCATCATGTGCTTGCCACTTTCGTTTTGTGAGGTAAAAAGTGGGAGTCACCACGTGTTTGAAGCTCTATTGTTTATTTTGAAGTAAGTTTATTTTTCAAGAAAGTTTATTTGTTTATTTTCTCTAGCAAGTTAGAAATTTGCATCCCTTTTCCTCTAGTTGGGTATGCTGGGATATCCGATATGACGGCAAATGCCGGAGAAAAAAAGTTTTCTTCATTCTTCGGGAATTAGAGAACATTTTTATAATCAAGATGGCTTTGAATGCTCAGACCAATTTCGAAGATGTTTTGAGATGTGAATTATGTGTAACATTTCAAAGTTTTTCCAGTATAACTTGCACTTTTGGGGGCTGGCGAAGTGGCATCAGGCAAACACGTAAGATCACCTTGTGTACTTTTGCCAATTAGTTGAGCAGTTGTTTCTTGTGGTTGTATTATCTGGAAGGAGTTTTGAAATGCATAAAAAATACGCACTTTGAGAGCCAGTCGCCATAATTCCTTGCTTCTGATTTTCAAAGTCCGCTATTCAGTCCAATTAAGCTCTAACTTTTCATAAGTTACGTTCCATGAAACCACCTTTCTTTTTATTATTGTTGAAACAGCAGTAAAATTAAAGAATAATACTCAGTGTAATTTCATAAAACACACCAATTAACGGTTTCGTTTACGTTTTTTTGTTGTAGACCGTACGTTTCCAATCCTGTAAACCTATCCGCTAAATCAAGAGCTTACAAAAAATACGGTTACCATCAACACAAACAATCTTCTATATATATCGCGAGTGTAACCGCGCGCGAGACAATATGGTTGCGTGGTGCGCAAAACGTATACAATAGGAGGCACCTTCCTTAAGCAGCCAATAAAAATTGAGAAGCCATTACAATGTTCGTGCCGTTTTCTTGCACCTTTGGTAAAAAAAATCACGGAGCTATTTTCAAAGCCCGAATCATGGCTGAAAACACAGAAAACAACGAGGAATTTGTAAATTCTCAGTCCTCTCAGCTAGGGGAAGACAATTTTCAAATGTTAGAGACTGATTCCGTGCCAGAAAACACCAAAAACCAGACCATGGCCGGTGGCGAAGTTCATGTAAGTTTTGCGGCTTCAAGCCCAACACACTCAGTTCAACCAATTATGCCAGTTTAGCAATGCCACAATTACTTTGAACACTTACAAATAAGTTAATCGATTTTTTCCCTTCATATCTTTTACAATTACTGACAACTCGCATGGGAAGATTTTGCAATTTCTAGCCAGCTTCGCTCGATGGTCTATTTTCATTGTGGGAGAATAAAAGCCATTCAAGTTGTAGACGCTCGCTGTTTGGTTGTCAAGTTTGTTTTTAAAGTTTTTATTTTCTCAATGCCCTCCAAAGTGATAATAATAGTAACAGAGCTTATATTCTTGGGCATAAATATGTTTTGGGGCCGTCTCAGAGCTCATTGACTAAAATGAGTATGAGTCGGGCTCCGAAACATATTTATGCCCGCGAACATAAACTTTATTGTTTCATTAAGGGAGTTGGGTGAAGTTAAATGAGTCAATATTCTGTTTCCTTCATCGATCTTAGCACATCGACTGCGCGGGTGCCATTGGGAATAAAAAATAAATCAATAAATGAAAAAATAAATAAATAAATAAAACGAACAGTGATACGAACACATTTTTACTTCCTAATGATTCAAAGCTGTATATGGATATTCTTTTCTTTAGCGGCAGGGTAAACATGACCACACTCTTTGTAAACAACTGGAAAAAAGTCCTAGTTGGACACAGGGCATTAGACATCCACCTAAAGAAGGAAGGAGCGGATTTAAGTGCCTTCTTTGTTTCCCACGCTTATTTAACCAAACTAATCAAAGCAACCGCCTCACGTTACGTTAAGAAATAAACACAAAAAGCATAAGCCATCTTCTGCTTCTTGGTAAATCCAAAAGTGCAAAAGCATGAAATTCCAGCTTCTGCCTCTTGTTTGTAAAATCTTAAGTCTAATTACCTGTTAGTAATAGCGGAGATCCGGCGGCCCGCAGGGTCGCCAAGCGGAGCACCATACCTATAGAAACCCGTCAACTGCTTTTCTCATGGTAAAAATGGCTAGCGGTATTGCTCGTGGGCGCGTACGCACGACGACGACGACGACGACGACGACGGAGTCGCCCAATAACTAATAATATCCTAATAATAATCATAATAATCCAACATGGCGGCCATAGTCCACCTGGCCCGGCAGCTGACCAGCTACTTTACAGCGTACGTCTTTGATACTGGACATCCATCTTATAGCCAATTGACACCTGTCAAAACAAGGTATCCGCTGACCAGTGTCACGTGACCATACCGCGGGCTTAAGTTGAGACCTCATCGAGGTCAGATGTTTTTTTGAAGTTGACCGCTGACCAGGTACTTGCTTTCGATTTGATCACAGGCTCAAGCCAGGTGTGGGACACCCAAACCGAGGCTTAATTTTTCGCGCGCTTTCCGCGGCTCGTAATTTCACATTGATTTGGTTTCTTCATTTTAAGCAAAACAACTTCATCTTCGATCGAAGTTTGTCTTTAAATTCGCGTAAAAAGCATAAAAATCAAGAACTTGTCAAAAGATACTCCGGAAGGTGAATTTTGAAGTGATGAAAGGAAGAGCGATTTTTCTCAAGAAAAGCTTCAAACTTGGATCCGATTGTGCGGTTGAAAACAGTATAATTCAACGCTTCAAGGGCTTTCACTTTACCGCGGCATCTTGCATCTCACTAAGAAAGGTCACTGAACAGTTTACCTGTGTTAATGGGAGGAACGAGTAGCTCAAACTCTGTGGAAAAAGCTCTTTCTTTGGACAAACCGTTTGCTATTTTTGCGGATGCTTGTTTTTACTTTAAGCCGCGGCTACACGAGCGATTTTTTGCTTGCGATGGTGGTGCGATTTTTCGTAAAATTGTCGCGTCGCCGGCGCGCGATGAAAATCACCCGTGTAGCCACCCTCGCACAGGTGATGCGACAGCTCAAAAAATCGCAGAAAAAGAATCGCGAAAAGTTAAACTCATTCAATTTCTCGCGATTTTTTTCTTGCGACTTTTTACCTGTTGCGTTGCCAGTTCAAGGGTGGCTACACTACGCTGGTGACGCGACAAAATTGAAAAAATCGCATCACCGGCGCGAGCGAAAAATCGCTCGTGTAGCCGCGACTTTACTGAAGCTTACGAATTTTCAAGTGGTAGAAACCTGTACAACACAGCGCAGGACAGTGAGGTAAATTAAATAAATAGAAGCTTAACATTTGGTTTAATCGTTGTTACTTTTGTTCAGGAATGAAACTTGTATTTTTTTCTCTGGAATGGATATAAATAACAATCATCTGTACCCGTTTTGGACGCAAAGAAGTAGTTGAATTGTTTTTTTTTTTTTTGTTACGTTGTTTTCTTTGCAAGCGAACGAGTGTTTTTACTCGGCTTGGCTGACTGTTTTTCGATCTTAGTACCTCAACAGCGTTAAGAAAGTTTTGCCCTTATCTTAATAACACGTAATCACAATGAGTCCTCGTAAAATTAAGGATTAAAGGCGGAAACTCAAGCTCGAGTAAAAAACATTACAAAACAGAAAAAAAGCCGATCAAATGCGTCTCAAAATCTGACATAAAATTGTCAAAATGCTGTCAAAAATGTCAAAGACCAGCGCGCTTCACTCGTCATTTGAAAAACGTTTTAGAGATCTTCGTCGAGAGCGGCCTGTAAACAACAATATTAAGTTTCGTTTGAACCGGTAAGAATCAGCGTTTGGATGTTAAAAACACCGAAATGGGTTGACTGGCTGGGCTAGCTTTGATATATTTTATAGTGGACGGGTCTGCGAGAGAAATGCTGGTGTGGTTTGGCAAGCACTTTCTTCGAATTAATTCGTTAACTGGATGACGCTTTGCCACTGAGAATCATTAATTGAAGAAGGTTCTTCGAAAGACATGGGGAGTACCAGTAAAAACTATCAAAGCTTTAGCGTTTTGGGTCAGCCAAGGAAAGATTTTGTGGGAAATGGCGGTATTATTCAGCTCCGTCGCGTTCCGAGTGATTGCTGCCTCAGTGATTCCTGTTGACTGCTCTAAACAATCAGGTGTGGACCTCTTTTTTGTCTTTTCTACGGACATTTATTCAAAATTGCTAAGCAATTTTTTGTTACTTGTCTAATTTCTCCACCTTCTCCAAGAATCTTCGAAGATATTATTCGTATTGTGCTTTGTTTTCTTGTAATACTTATGTTTGTTGTTCTGTTGTTTCTGACTTCTCTTAACGATCAGTTTACCCTTTATTTGTCTTTTCTACGGGCATTTATGTCAAATAAATACCGATTTTGTAGATTAATCAGTACAAGCTATTTTTATTTACAAGCTAGTCTTGTTTAATTTCTCCACCTTCACTCCAGGCTCACTCGCATCGTACTTTGTTCGCTTGCAGTGTTTTTTATCCGCTTTGAATTCCCGTAACGCTTTCATCTAAAAGTAGTTGGGACTCACGAATGTCTGTATTTTTTTGCAAACGTTTGCTATCGAAAACTCTTCGTTTTCCCTGCTGCTGCTCATTGTTTTGACACAAATTAAACTGGCCCATATAAAGCCATGCGAAGTTGCTCGGTGAGAGTGTGCAGCTCCGATCCTAGGCTTGCCGCCTGGCTAAATATATACCTTATTCGTACTAATTTTCGCGAGGCTCTAATTTCGCGATTTTCGCGATTTGTAAAAAATTTAAAGACTCGCTAAAATTTGATACGCGAAAATTAAACACGCGAAATTTAATGCACTTCTGTAATTGCTTTAATCAATGATTAACTGGCGTTTATAGCTACCTGGTAATTGCCATCAGTCTGTTTATCTTCCACTTCAGCACTTTCTTCATCCGAATCACTCATTTCTTCTTCTTGTACATGTAGCTCTTTAAAACATCTTTCGTGCAGTCATCAAATGTCCATTTAGGTCAGGCTCTTTATATTTAGCCAACACAAGCTCTTTGTATTGTCAATTATCAATCTGTTCTTTGCTGTGGCTTCGATTTCAACCACAACTTTAACTGGAATTTTTAAGTCCTCCTTATTTGTACAAGCGGTGATCTTCTGTGCGTTGTATTTATGACTTCAGCGAAAGCAACCCCTCC
>JAEMWC010001465.1:2500-85000 GCA_016490735.1 Pachyseris speciosa
AGTATTGGGGGCGTTTATATGCGCACAAACATTCTTGTATTTAAAACTAGAAATAAAACTTAGCGGGTAGGAGCCTCATACTAGCTATAGCTTGTCCACGAAAACACTGTGGACACAGTTTAATAGATAACGATAAAATTAAGTTTTATTTGAACAGAAATTTCTGTTTATCTTTAAATCTTGTCAAATAAACGTTGAATATTCCACTCTCAAATCCTGCTAATGATAAGACTTTCAGTTCCAATTTTGTAGTTCAACGACGAAATTGGAACTGGAAGACTTATCCTGTTTGTTTCTTTTTTTCTACAATAAATTGGACGCTTCTTTGTGGGTGATTTCGAAGGCTGCCTTTCTAACTCAAGTCGGCGAATTTAAAGTCACTTCCTAGAAAACAGAACAAAGCAAAAAAGGTTAGTTGAGACCTCGAGAAAACAAGATCAGAACATATTTTCATAATCTTCATTACAAGTTACATTTTTTAACTCTGTTGGAAGCCGCTGCGATAGCCTTCAGCGCGCCTTCCTTCCACATTCTGATAGTAGACAACGATGAGGAAGCTGAACGTTTGGCAGCCTTCGAATCGTTGCACAAAATTTCGTTTCCTTATGAGCGAAAATAGATCAGTTTAAAACCCACTGTAGTGAAACAGTGATATACGCCATGAGTGGCTCAAAACGCAAGATAAAAATAAAATTCAGGGAAATAAATCCACACCGAGCGCCAGAGCTTGACGAATCCCATGCACCCGCGTCTTTCTGCATTCAATAGCCAGCATCTACAAGCTCGTTTGGACACGTCGTGACTTACCTGGATGAAAGGTGGTATTCGTTTTGGTTCTGCTCTCCGCCACAGTGAATGTGGGTTTAATTGAGAATCAGAAATGCACACTCCCTCGATAATTTGACTTGTCACATACTTGTTAGACAGTGTAAAATAACGACTTATACAACAGGTAGCCCAAGCTCGAAACATGAGCGCGGATCGTTACTGCGTAACATTTCAAATATAAGGATTCGTATGGGAAGCTAAAACAATTGTTTCTAAAATCAGAAAATATTCAATAAAGCTGAATAAAAAATGGTTTACCTTACGTCAGTAGTATGTTTCTTGCTTTCTATGTAACTCCTGAGCTGATTTAAACCCCACCAAATGACCATGACCAGAGGCCGGTTCCTGAAAGGTGTAATAACTCTATTCCAGGGATAAATCTGCCTAATTCCAAAAGGTAAACCTGGAATAAGACAGATTTATCACTGGAATAGAGTTATTACACCTTTCAGGAACCGGCCCCAGCTTTTTTGAATATTTCCGATTTTACAAACAATTGTTTTTCTTCCCATACAAAGCCTTATATTTGAAATGTTACGCAGTAACGATCAGCGCTCATGTTTCGAGCTTGGGCTACCTGTACTTTTACTACGCGCTTTCAACTGCTGCTTTCACCTTGGGCGATCCGTAAAAACTGCCGTTGAGGAGATGGAATTCAGTTTAAAAAGCTGTCTTACCCATTGAGCTGAGATTCTCCGCAGAAATGAGGCTCCTAACAATGTCAGGAACAAAATCATAAAAAATGAGTAAGTTTTATTTCTCTCGAATCATGTTTTCTCCTTCCCAAATAATGCAAAGCGACTGTAATTCGCACCGCGTCGCCGAACGAAATGAAAAACTTGACGTCATAAAGGCAAATTTGAAATGGAAATAAACTGCGTAATCATTTTAGTAAAAACGTTCCGGTTTTTCCTTTTCTTCAGATATACAAAGCTGATTTCAGCACAACTAACTGCTTTGGCGGAGCGCTTTTGTACCGCTATATTCCTCAACACTTTGTGTCTGGTCAGTTTTCAAGCCAATCAGAACTTAATTAAATTTATACGGTGAACTAATAATAGTCCGCCATTGCCGAATTATGTTTGGCCTCTTTTTAGCGAGGCCTTGTGCACATCGATTCATATGAAAATGAGTTTAATTTGCAAGTGAATGGAAACTAATTTTCATATGAAAAGATGAGCACCAGGACTCGCTTTGAAAAAGAGGCCAAAGGCAATTCGAAAATGGGCTTTTGGATTCACACGGAATACAAGTGGTTTGTGGATTTCTTCAGGTAAGAAACTTAATCGGTTAAGTGTGAACATGACGTGGCCGTTTTGCGCTATTTCTATGCACATTATACCGGATTGATCGCTATGTGCCATATAAAAAAACACAGTTGTAAAGGGATTATAGTCCTGATGGGGTATGGGTAATAGTGTTCAGGACCCACTCTTCCATTCCAAAGTCAACCTGTTCAAGGTCAAGTTAGTGAGCTGTGAATGTCCAGTTGTTCAGTGGCTTTTGTTCGGAATAAAATCTTACAGTGACTAATGAAAACAAGACAGTGTTTCTGTTGAGGCACTATCGGCTGATAGTTGCCGCTTGGAAATTTGAAATAATCAAAATTAAGCATATAGGCACTCAAGGCATTTGTTTTGCTCTCGGCCCCGCCCAATCTGAGTCAGCCTACGGGTATACGTATACGTACAAATATCCCCTTTGTATCGCGGTTGTAGGAGTAGGAGTGGTAGATGAAGAGAAATTAATATAACAGAAACACAAGTACAATAGCGTAATAATGAACGTCTTTATTATTTCCTGGAATGATTCAGCTCAATTAAAGCAATGCTTTCGAATTTGAGATCGTAGCAGTTCAATTCATATTCCTTCTTGTCAGCTTAAAAAAAATCCTGATCACTTTCAAATTACAACACCAGTTTTGTCTTCTCCATACGCATTTCTTTTCAGAGAAGCATTCTAATTAATATTGTTACGGGATAAATTATTTTCCGGCCTCCGTTAAGTAGAAGTAAGTATCACATATTTTGTAATCTGTCACTCAGTTTATTCACTAACCAAACTGCACGAGTTATCGTGAAACTAGAGATGTCAATTGCGGAAAAGAAAACATTTACTGCAAAGTGTATTTTTCTGACAAATACAAATGTTTGGGCAGGACAAATAGTTCGTTTGAAAACCTTAACGCCTGAAGAAGAGAGAAAATAAAGAAAAAATATCAGTTTTCAACTTTCCAAATATGTTTACTAGCTGTCAGTTAATAGCCCTATGGTCACATAACGTAACTATATGTGATCTCAAATAATCAGATCCGCGTTTGTTTTTACACACTTTCAATTTGTACGATCGTTTCACGGGTGGCACTTAAAGCACAGCTTCCTCGACCGCCTCTTCTTGAGAATTAATTAACCTACTCTTCGTTGGTGGTCTCCTGATTTCAGCGGGACCTAGTGCGGCGTTACCATGGCTGACGAAATCACCAATTTGAATCCCCGGATGTCCGTCGGGAAAATAAGAAGGATAAGAAGTAGGTATGGGCTTTGGTGGAGGGACAAAGGCACCTGACAAAGTAATTCAGTTAAAACAAATACTATGTCAGTTATTTTCCCTATATAATACTCTTAACACTGAGTTTATCTAGCAGATAAGTTGAACTCTTGATACACCGGTTTCATATTACTTCACACTTAGAACACATTGTAATTATTAGTTAGTTATTATTATTATTATTATTATTATTATTATTAGTTAGTATTAAGGCTTCGTAGCAGCACGAAGTAAGATATGGCTTTGATAAACCACACGATGTTATTAAAGTTCATTTTTTAATGAAGACATGTTTCGGATGAGACATCCATCGTCACTTGTACAGTGCGGAATAAAATTAAAATGAGCAATAAATAGTTAACAAGGTGAGATATTAACAAGAATAATTAAGGGTAACGAAACTATTTATACTAAGAAAGGAGACTAATTAATAAGAAAGGGATAAATTAAGGTGTTTGACCTGAGAATTTAAAGACGGCTGCTCCCAGAGGATGTGCATGGCTTCTTTGATTTTCAATTGGAAGCTACTGGAAGCAGAGTCGAGAATTTTAAAACAATCTTCGGAACAAAGGGAAGGACAATTTTATTATTATTATTATTATTATTATTATTATTATTATTATTATTATTATTATTATTATTATTGTTGTTGTTATTATTATCATTATTATTTTAATTCCACAAGTAAGATGACCCTTGGTTAAGTTACAAATCCTGAAGGCAAGCTTTATGGCATACAGCCTTAGATATTATTAGGCTCAGGCTTAAAAGGTGTTCCTGGTCTGGTCAATTACTTTCTTTGAGAACGAGCAAAGACTAGTTGTTTAAGGTCCCAAGGGAGTCCTCTACTAAGCCCAACTTGCTTCAGCGCGGGTATGATAACAAATCGAATAATTTGACTAAAAATACACCTACGAACATTTGACTAACAAAAGACGGAGTCGAAACGCACCAATCACGATTTACAGTCTTCACAGCCCATAACATCACGGCTTAACTGACAGACAACCAATAACGTCACGACCTCGTTAACCAATCACATCAACGACCAGAGTACTTATACCATCTCCTGACGTTACTCCAATCACTTGACTCTGATGATAACTTCCGCTCAGGTTGTCGAAACGTCAGTCAATGTCACCACAAACAGTCCTTCTCAGGACTACACTCACCCGGACGATCGTGCTTCACTTAGTTATGACACGAAGTACTGTTAGCAGTTTATCGCATCTGCAGCAAAATTCGAGAGGTGAATGGGAAGTTTTTGGGAGAGAAAGGACAACAGAGCGATAAAACAGAACTTATGAGTTCAACTGTCCTCTCATGACCCGCGCGATGCCTCGCACTGTCCAGTTATTGAGGCGTGACGCGAAGACAGCCCAATGACAATGAACTTAAAACACAGTTGGTAACAGGTAATCAGATTCGAGAATTTTGTTATGATCACACTAGCAGGAGCACGATCTAAGTGTTAATTATTCTGCAATAAAAGAATTGCGTTAAAAGGTACTTTCCACGGATTTGTAGAATGTGACTGATGAAAGCCGTCCTCAGTGGCCACTTGATCAAAGTTTACTTTCGAAGTCCCTCACTCGTTCCTTGTGGCGTTTGAGTCTTCTTTGTAAATTGCGGCTATCATATATTGAAATCAGGTGAGCTTTCGGGTGCAACTCTTGGCCGAACTTGAGCAAATGTTTGAAAGTGTGGAAAACTGAGAGAACCAGCAAAACAGTAGTAAAACTCGAATTTCAGTCATAAATGCTGCTGCTGTGAGTATAAAGTCTTATGTAAACCGTCAAATGGCCTAAAAGTTAACCGTCAACCGTCAAAAACGCAATCTTTTTACCGTCAACCGTCAAATAAGCGAGCCAATTTTAACCGTCAACCATCAAAACAGCTTATTTTTAACCGTCAACCGTAAAAGCCTCCTCCCCCTCCCCCACCCCATTGAGACCTTCGTTCAGGATTCACCATTTCAGTCAAGTTAGCGATCAGAGATCAAGTTCTACAAATTTTGTGCATGAGAGATCAGTGATAAAAAAAAATTTACTTCTTAAAACGGATCAAGTGATGGAAGCAAAACCTCTTTACTAACCTGAAATAGTGATTCACTCATTTGCCAGGAAGCTAATAAAAAGGTATCACAACAAAAGGGCAAGAAAGGCAAACAAAATAACTGTAGGCGTGACAACATAATACCACCCGTGTTTATTTCGACTTCTTTTTAGTCCAAACATTTCTTTCAAAGTTGAAAACCTAGCTTTCACTTGTTCATTCTTATACTTACACAAAGTCTGGAATTAATTTCCAAAATACGATATGATCGTTTCGAGGAACTAAAGACAATCAGTGAAATTAAAATTTGTTGCTTTCTTTACATAAAATTTGTACATCGATTTTGTAATTATCGTAATCTCTGGTGTGCTTTATAGATTGCCTTCAAGAGGAACAGATATGAAGCAAAATTGTCCAATACAATTTCATTAATAAGTTTTATCTTATAAGGATATCTGCAAAGGGGAAAGAAGTAGGGTATCCTTCCTGCGCTGGTAAATTTTGACGTCACTAAGTTTATCTTCCCAACCCTGCCAAAAACCAGGGTATAAAGAGTTCAACACTGACAGCATAAATTCACCAAATCATAAACACAGACTACAACAAATAGGCCATTTCTATTTTAAACCATGAATGGTTTGCTGGAAAAACTTTCTAAGCCGTTTCAATTTCTCAGTTCTCAGTCAATAAACTAGCGTCACGTGATGCGACCATGAATGACGTCAAAGAATCACATGGATGTTTATTTTACAGCACGTCGACTGTGCGTAAGCCTTGGACGGACGATCTCTTTAATACCGCTTCTTCAACCGATCCTTGCTGAAAATTCTTCTTAAGGCCCTGTGGATGCTTCTTGTTTCTACCACCGAATTCAGCGTCGCTAGCGATGTCGGGCTGAGATGGAACCGTGGTGGCGGGCGGCGTGGTGGCGGGCGGCCAGGGAGGAGGAGTTGCGGTGGGTGTTGGGCCTCCACCTGCACCACCACCTATGGATGAATGATGAATGAAGAAATGGATGAATGGATTAAATGAATCAACCGATACATGAACGAACTGAAAACTGAACAATGAAAAGAATTATGGGGGTTTTTATTAGAAATATTTTAATCGAGTATTAAATTCAGTTATTAGCCATTTATTCTTGTGAGATCAATAATTACTTTGTTGTGAAGATGGCAATTTCCAGTGTGGTTATTATCACTGTTATTGCATGCTGTCACTATTATTATAACCGTCACCATTACCTTCCAGTTTATGGTTATCATTATAACTACCTTTATACCGCTTGTTATTATCAGTGGTAAGGGCAGAATTAATGAGTAGTGTAGTAGTAGTAGTAGTAGTAGTAGTAGTAGTAGTAGTAGTAGTAGTAGTAGTAGTAGTAGTAGTAGTAGTAGCAAGAGGAAGAAGAAGAAGAAGAAGATGAAGATGAAGTTGAAGATGAAGATGAAGACGGAATGTCAGCGAAAAGGTAGAGGGAAAATTTGTAGAAATGAATTTAGTGAAGTAGGGATGGCTGGAGGAATAAAGGTCTGGACCCTTAGAGGGATGGAATAAGAGAGAGTTAGTGTAACATGCACGACTATGAAATAATTTATAATAAATATGTATGAGCCCTGAGAATTATACTGCGTGTAAAGGTTTCAGAAAAGTGATTTAGATCTTTTTTCTAGCCTTGTGAATGCAAGAAATTCAAACTGACGCAATGATTTTCATCTGAGCTATCAACCAGTGGAACTGGTCATGGTATGAGTTCTATATAATGATACCCAAACGGTGGAGAATAAATGAATGAAAGTGGGTGAACAGAAGCTCGTATATCAGTGTCAACCGCGAACGCCACGGCTTCTTAAAAATGAACAAACGATTTTTCTTGACTCAACTGCATTGTATGTAAAATTCGCCCTTGTGTTCATAAGGGTAAATAAAGTTGTTGTTGTTGTTGTTGATTGTTAAGGTTTTCGGTAAGTTTTGCACTTCTACAATTTCTGAGGAGTTACAGCCTTCCAAACAGATGTTTCACCGAGGCAGACCATTGATGCCCATGAAATGTAAGTTCGAGTTAAGATGATTCCTAATTATTTCCAAGTCAAATTATACTTTATACCGTGCGGACGGAAGAATTTTGATCACAACCTGGCACAAATATCTGAATATTAATTAATTGTCGCATGGCCGACTGTGTTTGCCGGGTAAAACAGTTGTTCCCCTCATTGTGTTTTTGGTTTTCCCGTCTAAAGGTGTCTTAATTAGAGGCAGCAAAAATGTAAGAAATGATAATGCCAATTCTATCAACCTCGAACAAAATTGTCTAAAATATTACAGTGTTTTATACGGAGAAAATTAGTCTCCCTGTTTTGTTTGTTTGTTTGTTTGTATGTTTTTTTGGGGGGGTCGCTTTTTACTCGTTAGGGATAAATGGAACAACTTGTAGAGGTATTCCTTTCTTCTCTTTTTAGTGATATTATCGGAATACGGTGGAACCTCCACTTACGCAATTTCCTGTAATCGGGCACTACATGGCGATCCCTGGTATTTCTCCACTTAAACCCGACATTTGCATCTCCCGGCGGACACCTCCCGTACGCGGAGGAGGACACTTCATTAAAGTTCCATGAATTAAAATAACCACACTTATTATATAGCTGGCGTTTTTCCCGCTACAGCGCGCACATTCATTGGCTAGTTCATGGTCACATGACATCTAACAATGAAACTGTTTCCACCCAAGTGCCATGAGCGGGCAACAGAAAAGAAACTAGAAACTAGAAACTCAGCGCGTTTTTCAAAATTTGCTTTTGTTTTGTTTTCCGCCGGTTTGACCCGTTAGACCTTTTTAGCTGGTAGATTTTGTTTTCCCAATGTAGACCATGTGATGTCACCCTAGTGAACTGTTTCTTTGAAATTTTGCCTTGTTCACGTGCATATGTACGCATAATTTATGAAAAGACAAAAGGCGAATCCCCTTGGGAAGATCACTTGGTCTACATTGGGAAAATAAAATCTACAAGCTAAAAAGGTCTTTTGTTTTGCTATATAATAAATCACTTAATGAATGGTCCCTTGGAGAACAGTCATTAAGTGTTAATTACTAAACATTTGTCGATTTGTTTCTCTATTTACCGGCAGCATAACGTTTCTCAAATTTTTCCAGCTTCTATCAACTGAAACATTTACTGCTGCTTACAAATTCTAGAAGACATGACTGACGCACCCTCCCCCCTGCGGTATTTGAAGCCTCCAAACCCCACGTCAACGGACACCCCATGTAAGTAACACTTAAAGTTGGTCCTGAATGTGTCAGCTCATATGATGTTGACTCTATCATTGCACCATTCGCTTCATTACACTAAGACTCTTATACCCTAATTTCTCTATTTCAGTTTTTCCGTTAATCATTAAAAAGGCGCTCTACTGAAAAAAGTCATTAAAGAAGATACCTGGCAGACACATTTTTGCAATAGCCTCGATCTCAGCCTTGGTCAGAGCGTAGTTGTAGATCCTGAACTCATCGATAAATCCCATGAGAGGACGTCCAGCCTTGTGGTCCCCAATTCCAGCTCGTGACAGCCAGTCTCTGGACAGAAGGCCTCCTCCAATGGTCATGTTACGAAGCTCGCCGTTGACGTAGATCTTGGCCTTGCCAGTGGCAGAGTCATAGGTTCCTGCGATGTGAGTCCATTTGTCTGGGAAAACAAAGGACTGAGTAAGATAAGAGTGCTTTATAAAGGGTAATTTAGTTCAGGAGGCAGCGTGATCGAGTGGTTAGTGTGCCTGACCGAGGGTCCAGAGTTTGAGTCCGGCTCTGGTTACGTGCTGGAGTTGTTAAATTTCTTGGCCAGCTTGTAAAAAGCTGCCTCCTGCGAGGAGGGATCCTTAAAGGAGCACTGTCACGCTAGTGCAGTGTCACGCTATTGTAGTGCACTGTCACGCTATTGTAGTGCAGTGTCACGCTATTGTACTACTGCCAATGCGTCAGTGCAAACCTTAAAATAATGGTCTTGTTTTGCTGCTAAAGACTGTAGTACTGCATTGACACAATAAACTCCTGTATTTCATCAAAGATGACGAGGATGGAAATGGATTGAAATTTGAAAAACCTTGCCAGTTTTTTTCAAAATTTCAAGCTATGCGTTGAAAAATCACCAAAAAAAACTATTATGGTTAGCTCTCCCTGCTAAAATTTCATTGGAATTCATCTTGCTGATTCTGTAGGAGCAATTTTTGCACGATAACAGGTAAAGGGCAATAATTTTGGCATAACTGAGCCAAAAACAGCAAAAATCCCGTTGACAGTGCTCTATTAATCTGTTATGTTTTGTTTAAAATGTTTGTTTCTCATATTTGTTTCACTATCCCTAAAAAGCCTCCATGGGGAAAGGATCATTTAATTTGATTTAGGTTAACACGTATATGATTATGTAATATTTTTTCAAACGGGAACAACCTTGCTCGTAATCTTTATAGTTGTTGTCACCAGTTTAGTCTAAACTATAATATGCAACCTTTTCTGTATGGCAGGATCAAGGAATTTTGCTTCGTCGAAGTTTGATGTGTTTTATATTTTTAAGTGAGAATGACGAAGCTGTAGTATTAGCTTCTGGTTTTACCATTTTTTTTTTTTTTTTGCTTTTTTTTTTTTTGGATATTATAAAACGGATTCTTTAACCATTTTAGAGGAGATTTATTCATTTCGATCCCATTGGTCTGTGTCAATGAAATATCTCACCCTTCTGGACCTGCTTTCCCTCGGCAGTACAGCTAAAAATGATGTGTTGAGTCTCGTTTCTGTGGAACCAACGTACGGAGCCGTAGTTCACCTCGAAGTGGAATTGTCCACACAGATGGCTGATACCAATAGTGTCAAACACGGATCGGCTGCCCTCGATATCCTTCAAGTTGACGAAAGCAGCGACAGTCACTCCCTCCCGGGGTTTGGCCTGGAACGTATCACCGTGGAAGAGGATGTCACCACAGTATGTATAAGCAGCGTTACCACATGGGCTCTCAGAAAAGTTCACAACGATGGCACCGTCCTGCATGATACCGTTGTTGGCATAGCCAGAGGAGTCTTCCACGACCACTCCCTTGGTGTCATTGAATTGTAAGTGTGCCACAAGGCGCTCTGTTGTCGAAAAAAATGTGTGAATTAATGTGAATATTTGAAAGCGCTGAACTTCTGGTGAAAGACTAAAGATGTGAAAGATGTTCACAGTTAGCTTACGGAAATGATCGAACTGTGTTGGCAGTCTTGGAAGTGAAAAAATCATTTGTCGGGTAATTGGAGACTTACTGTCTATCCCCACGCTAGGCGCGGCAGGGGTGGACACAACACTAGGAATGTTCTGCTTCCTGGATAAAAACTGGCCTGGCTTTGGGTGTCGGCATGAGGCAATCGCGCCTATGAATAAAGATAAATCAATATTAGTAAACCTTACTGTATGTGGATTAAGCGAATGTGCATAGGGTACATTGGAACAATACCCCCAACGCTTTTCAACAGAGGAATGGTACTTTAGAAAAGAGTACTGTTAGGAGCACATTACCCGGAGAGTCCAATCCCCGTACAAAGCATGAGTCAAGCGTTATCGCAGACCAGTTGTTTTTAAATAAGATTTAGATTACTTTCCCGCCAAGGTGTATAAGTTCCGTTCATCGCTGATTCCAAATAAGAAGTATTATAAACTGAGAAAGAACTACAAATTTCTACCAAACATTCGTTCTTCGTCTTTCGTCTGTAGTGTTAGCTGATTGCCGCAGCTAGTGGAAATTATACGCAGGTCTGTGAAAATGCCGTGAAAGATATGATTTACAAGATAGACCAGCATCGATTGCAAAGCCTAAATAGAGCAGTAAAAGTACCTGAATTCAACCGGTGGCCCATTGTTTCAGAAACTTTCCAACTGGAATGACGCGATCAGTTGATTTCCAACCCATATCTCTGTTTTTGTCGTAGAATTTGTAAGTGCCCTTCAGTTACTGAGTTCAAATTTGGGTAAAAAGTCAACGTATATAGACATATTCCGGGATGTTCAAATTTCCATTAAACGGCCAAATCCCGCCAACAATTTGGATCGGCGAAATGGGCAAGCTCGAGGCAACCAGTTAGTAATACCCCAGAGGCCGGTTCCTGAAAGGTGTAATAACTTTATTCCAGGGATTCTTACTTATGTCGTTAAGGTTAAGTTGTTGTTTAATCTGTGGCTCTGAACGGTGGACTTAGCAGTGATTAAACATATCATCAAACACTGAACAACTGCGGTGACAGACCATGTTAACCAGAGTTATGACTTTCACCTGCAGAGGTCAACAGCCTTAGCCATAACGTCACGGATTGTGAATTGAGGAAACGGGTAAGATATTGTTTAGAAAACATGAAATCACTCACCAGTGACTTTGGTTGTTAACGTGAAATATCACGTTTTTTGTAACTGACATTTGACTTTTCAGGAAAAATGATAATTATATTAACTAAACGTTTTCAAGTAAATCTGTATAATTTCACATTTAACCATTCATTTTCTAAATTTAGGGCAAAACAGATGACCTATGGCAAAAAGCTGAACCGTACGGTCCTCCGTAGAACATCAGTCATTGCATTTCCTTTTTTTATTTTTCATATATCCTTCAGATGGGTAACCTAAAACGCTAAGATAGCGTTGGAAGACTGTTCATATAAAACTTGAGGGAGGTGGGACATCTGTAAACCTCACTGATACCACAACAATCTTGGTCTTGGATTGTAAAAATTTTCAATATCGCTGGCATATCCGTTGAGACCAAAAAAAACTCATGAGGATTTATATCCGTCGTGTGTTGTCGCCAAGTCTGCGCAGTCATGAAATCAAAGCCTTTTGAGACTTGGCTTGCAACCCCCCTTTTACAGTATATTTTCTTAATAACGTCAAATCGACAAAACAGTGAAACTAAGACCGTGCATGGAAGGTGCGTTTTCCTTGACATGACTAAATCTTCTAACCTTTCACAGTTGGCAGGTGCCAAGATTTCATGAAGGCGAAAAGCAATTCACAAAAAGAATTTCAGCGAAAACATGTTTCCAAGTGTCAAGTTCCTTGTGTTTTGCGACGGGTGTCACCAATATTTGGTGATGTTAATTTTAAGACTAAAAAATACTTTCGGTCTTGTGTATTGAACCCATAAAGAACAATTTGGGAAATCCTAGAGAACTGGAGGTAGAAAATCATACAAATCAAGGCCCAGTGATAGATATTGAGAGATACTTGGTGCCAGAAAGTAAACGTGAGGTTGCAACTATTTCTACGTGGATGTGTCCTAAACAGGCTAAAAATAAAAAGAAGGATGAAAATCGAAGATCAGCGGGCCCAAAATTGTATCGTCTACAACTTCGTCTCAACAGAGATATGTTACATATATGTTGAGACTAAGCTGGAGAAAAACTCACTACATTGTTATTCAAAACAACGTAATTGATATTAAGCAAAACAATCGAGATTCGTGGCATGAGATAATAGTTACCACACAAATAAAAATCAACTGTACTTACCGCTTATGGTCAAAGCTAAAACGAAGACGAGTCGCTCCATCCTACCTAAAAACCAAGAGGGAGATACGGTATTTGAAAATTATGTTAAGTTGCACTTTCTTGCTGCGCCAAAACAAAATTTAATTACCAACTAGTAAAACAACCGATCGAAAATCAAAATGTTATGGAAGACTACGATAAATATTGACTAACAATAACTCCACTGGACCGTCCTCTGAACGCTGTCTAAGCAGGTTGTTCGGAGATATCGAATACAAGGCCTGACACTTGTCTTCGTGCGATGCTAGGGGTACGAGAGGTTAAGAACGATGTGCAGTTACGTCAGTGCAAAACACCAATTCCTTAGACTGCGGCGGTCTGAGCAAAGAACAACATGACTGTTCGCGACAGGTGGTGAACAGGTTGCACAAAAACATTTTTCGTTAGTTGTGGCTAACCGTAGTATACACATCGTTCAACTAACAGTAAGATCTCGAGTTTTCTCTTACCTTATCAAGTTTCAGAACCCCAAAGAAGTCCTCGTCGAATTATGTCGAGTTCACCAAAATGGTTGACAATTTTCTGGTATCTTTATTTGAGGTGGCTTATCTGGCAGTCTTATTTAATCAGCTTCGCATTCCAAGGCCATGACCCGGTGTATTCGCTCACTTGATTCGCATTAATATTTCACACATGGTGTCAGGAAAAGTTTCCTTTCTGGGAAATTGTCTCTAAAATTCTCGAAAACTAGAAGGACTGATATAAAGCAACACTGATAGAATTGAGCAGCTTGCGTTTTCCTTGCTCAGATAAAGATTTTTCTCGGGATGAAAGCTGGAGGATTATAATGCTCTCTGGGTGCCGAAATTCTTGACACTACCAGTAGAGAAAAACGCCTATTCCTCTGTTCAAACAAGCAAAACTACCACACGCCCTGGAAGAAATGAAGACAATAAGCAGCTAAATGAGTCTTAAAAGCAAGAAAAGGCAGTGGCACAAAGCATTCATCTTTTTGCGCAACGACTTTCTGTCCGTCTTTGATTTATGTACTTCGCCGAACAGCAAGTTTCGGTCATTAACTTTTGAACCGGTCTCTATTTAGTGGCCTGTACAGGAAATGTTCTACTAAAACTGCTTGCTCTTGAACTCTGTTGTTAGCCCAGTGAAAAAAAATCAAGTTCCACTTGTCAGTTTAAAATAAATTATATTTACTTAGTGGTGGGTTTGTTGACTCAGAACAGGTCGTTTACTGTGAATGCTTGCGAGGACACGAGCTCGATACTCGGCGAACTGCCTCTGTGCAACTGCAGTGATTTGCATAAAGTGTCCCAAAACGGTAAAATTCATACTTCGTTTTATAGCTCTGAGGATTGCGGTTGTAAAATCAACTGTTAAGTCATTTTCTCCAGGATTCATATTTTATATATGACACTGTTGATCGAAGATTGTGAGACCTTCACAGAGAAACAAAGTGTAAAACACTTAATGGAAATGCGATTGAATGCTTCCTAACGGTTCAGGCTGCCCTGCTAGCACTTTAAATTCAAAGGAGGGAATCCTTTATGATGTGTTTGAATGGCTTTGAATCTCTTAAGAAATCAAGGTAGCATGCAAGGGAGATGTTTAATGATTCAGTGTTAAATTTAAAAATTCTATTCCTGGCCGTATTTTCTTCTTATCAAATAAAGGAGGAATGGAGGAAAGTCAGACCCAGTCTCCAGGCGTGCGTTTCTCAAAGCTCCGGAAAACATTTCGGGCCCGGGAAGTATTTTTCAGGTCGGTTTTCTGTCGATTGGTAATAGCTTTCTGTGCAAACTATTCCAATATATTTCTCAAATTTATAGCGTGCTGTATTAAAAAGTTATTTAAAATATTAGAAATAGAATTTCTGGTGATGAACGTAGTGTACGTAAAATAGTTTTACTTACCTGAAACGTTTCCGGGAGTTTCCAGAAACGCGCGCCATGCAGGGGAGATTGCATTCTTATTATGGAAATAATAATAAGTAGAGGTCCGTTCGTTGTTCGTTCGTTGTTTTTGGATAAAAAATCTAACTTGTAACCGAATGAGCTGATTGAAATCGCACCGTACATGACTGTTCGTTGCCTGAGTGTCTGAGGACACTTTTGTTGGGAGATTTCGGGTTCCGGTCGAAATTGGCCAACAACGTTCACCCTCCGGCCGATCTTGATCCTATCCGACAAGAACAAGATAAACTTCCGATTATCTGGGTAGCTCAGTTCTTCATTGCATCAACTGAGGGTGCTTTTTGTTGAGAAATCTGGCATTCAGATCCCTAGTACTGAGCACGAATGTTGGAAACGGACTTGTTTTGGATTTGGATTTGGTGATTGGAATCAAACTGATTTCCGAATTGACCACAAGGAAAGACTTCAGTACGTCGAAATCAAAAAGGCTGAATTTTAATTTGCCAGTCAAAATAAAGCTCCAATAAAATTCCTTCCTAGACTGCAAATAAGAAGATTCGGGTGCAGCAATTTTTATTTTAAGCCTTTTCGACTTTTTAACAACGTTGTTACTGATTACAGGCAAAACGACAAAAGGAATTGAGGTATAGTAGGCATATATTTGCCTCAACGTAAAATATTTCGTTTGGACACCCCCAAATAAACAATACATGCTAATAAGGAGAAATACCGCTGGAATTGAACTCTTTCTTCAGTTCTCTCACATTGATTCCAATCACAGTGTCACCAAGGCACTAAGTAAATCTCTTATTTGTCAACAACTGAAATATTCTGTATATCATCTTTAAAGTCAATGCCAGTTCAAGCTGAAACATGAATATATTGCCTCCATTCATTGATCCTTCGAGTGCATTTTTACAACACTGAGCAGCCAAACACACTACACTACTAACGTCCGGGTTCAGTACAAGAACCGCCGAGTGCTTTAGGACTCAGCAATACCATACAATTCACAATGCTATTTCAAAGCCTGAGACTTTGAAACAATCTACAACAGCATTCAGGAAAATCTACTTGAAAATTCCAAATCCTTTTAAAGCATTTTAAGTAGTTATACACTTTATTAAGTTACTTAGCGGCTCTCTAATCTCAAATTACTTCGTGTACACCAAGCTGCAAAATGTAAGAAGCTAAATTATAACATTTAACCATATAAGACTGGTATTTAGACTTATATTAATAGATCACATATAAGAGACAATCCAGACTCGGAAATGAATGTACGTTGTAACAATACTTATAAAAATAAATAAATAAATAAATCGACTTTGTTTAACGAGGGTATCACTTATTGAGAAGATATCGATTTTACTAATAGCGTTTACATTTAGTATGGATGGTAGCCTTTAAATTCTAATCATGCATCCAGTATAGTCGGATGCGTGTTTGTTTGTTTGTTTGTTTTTTTTTTTTTTGTTTGTTTGTTTTTCTTCTTCTTCTTCTTCTTCTTCTTCTTCTTTTATCATTATAATTCGTCAGTTATGTCTTATTTGCATACTCGAGGTGTCTCCTCTTAAATGACAATATAATCACACGCAATCAAACAATTGCTTAACTAAGAATCTCAATAGAATGATGGCTAAGACAGAGGTTATTCTAATTTTGGATTTGCCATTGCAATTTGGATCCCAGAGGGTAAAAGTATATGGCTATTGACCAAGACAAGTAATTTCTTCTTGACTGACGTATTTAAATTTTTGATATTTAAATAAGGATGGTAAGGCCAGAGGGGCCCCGGGTTGTAAGGGAACAAGAGTATAGGGCCCAGTTGTCCAAAGTATGATTAAACTAAGCCCAGGTTAACGTAAACTTTGATCAGTCCCAGTTTAATTACTATTAAGTGAAAAAAATTCCCTTAAGTTTCGACTTAAACTAAACATTACCCTGAGTATAAAAAAATGTTTTAAAAAATATTCTCAAGGTACAAGATGAAACTTCAGTAGGCTTTTAATGATAGGTATGCGTTAATTGACTTTCGAACAGCCGAAGTCACTAGAGCTGTACCAATTCTTCCTTGTTTCCTGCTTTGTCTTATCAACACCGATGATCTTCTTCGTCTTCTGTGTCCTGATAACTTTTCTTGTGGACGCTTCGTTTCGACAAACCATGTTCGCTCCTGAAAAATGAAGGAGCAGTCTGATGGCGTGAAGACGAACAGCTTCCCCTCTTGGCATAGAAATTCTGTAGGCTTCCGCAGCTACATCTGACCAGGACTCGCTTAAATCCCTGGCGGTAGTTTTCACTGAAGATGGCGTAAACCGCTGGATTGAGAGCACAGCTGGCGCGCATGAGGAACTCGCACGTGAAGTAAAGTGGCTCGGAAATGATAGTGTTGTGATAGTAATACAGGAAATTAGCGACCCGTAGCGGCAACCACGATATGAGAAACACCACGACTACTGCAATGAGCATTTTCACAACTTTCTTGCGTGACTTTCGGTGTCTGGATAAATTCTTTGAATCTTCTCGTTCTGTTTCACCAGGCAGCTTCGTGAACCAAAGATGTCGACAAATAATTGTGTACAACACAGTTATTATGCACAACGGAAGGCAAAAAACAACTGAAAACGACACCAACGTGTAAATTCTAGCCGCCGTTTCGTTATCAAAAGTCGGCGCCCAGTTTTCTTCGCAACTCAATTCTCCGAAGTCGTTTTCAGTTATGTGTAAAGAGTATAACATCGGAGCTGCCACGGCAATTGACACCACCCAGATGGCCAATAAGAGCCAGTTGAAGACACATTTGTTGATTATGCGCTTAATGGGCATCAAAATGGCGAAGAAACGATCAAACGCGATGGCCGACAGGGTAAGAATAGAAACAGGAACGAGTACGTATTGGGCGAAATTGACGACCTGGCAAAAGAAAATTCCGCGTCCGCGATTTGCCATCGCCCAGTTGTATTCTTTAAAAATCATGACAAACAAGGGAGGCATGGCAACGAGTGTATAGAGCATGTCTGCGCATGCCATGTTCACGATGAGGTAATTGGTGACAGTGCGCATGCGGAGACTTTGCAAGACGACGCAAATCACCAGTGTGTTTCCAAGCAAGGACGCTATCATTAACAATGCGGTAGCGACCGTCTGGCAAACCAGAATCGAGGTGGCTTGTGGCATCATCTCAGCAGTGTTATTAGACATGCTCTGTGGGTCCTTGCTAGAGATGGAGTTATTCATTCGTTTCCTGTGAGAAATGTTAAAAAAGAAAACGTGAATTAGATTTGGATGGTTTCGTTCCTTACACTTTTTTCTTTAGACAAGAAACAGCTTGTTCTGAATTGGCTTTTTATCAGAGGTTTGCATAATAAAAAGCTTTGGTCCACTTTGGTTGCATCGTGTGTTTTTGTTTGTAATAAATAGCAAATATATCGGCGAGCGGGCTGTTACCGTGGAAAGTAATAGCAAAGTGAAATGCATTATATTGACATGACAATCCTGGCATAGAAAACAGATTTCACTTATTGAGAGGTCGTTTTAAAAATGTCAGACAAATTTATAGGTGTCATTTGTCAGGATTTATAACAATCACGTTTTATTGTAGTAAGTTTGGAAACCCATTTTTACTTCCTATCTGTGATGATCGTGTCAGGGAGCCGGACTTAAAGGTAAGTGTCGGCGTATTTCATTAATTCATTCATAAACTTTCATTGACGTCAGTTTCTGTGGGTGTCTTTGCTTTTTCTAATCATCAAAAACACTTGTAAATTACTGAGTAACTATACGGAATAACGAAATTTCTCTCAACCGAAATCAGAGATTAGATTCGATTCTCTGTCCCGAAAATGAGGAGAGTTGACAGAGAGAAATAAGCGCAATAAAAAACGCCCAATTTGATCGCATGAATTTGTATTTGAACGCAATTGAATTTTGCCTAAAAGATTGTTCGGCAGACTATACTCAGAATACAGGCTCTTTTAATATTATCAATTTGCCTTTACACTTGATTTATGAGGGTCGGGACTTCGAATATATCAAATAGTTTTGGGTGTGAAAATATTCCTCGTCCAAAAGGTTTAAAAAGCTCTTAATAATGAATGGCGTCTTTCAAACTCCCCACGTTGGAACTCGAATACGTTACGCAGAACGTTCATTCAAGGAAACACCAGGCTAATGATGAGATAGCTCTGACTTGGTAAAGGAATGCCATAAGGAGAGGCTCGAATGAGGTTGTCCGTTTTGTTTCTAGGTTGCACGCCTTAATACAACCAGCTTCACCGCTACGAGCCCTCGAAAACATATCTAGCCCAGTCTAAAACTAAACTCGCAAAAACAAAAACAAAACAGTTGCAAATTTATAAAAAGAAACAAAACATCACCTTGTTTTCCAAAATGAAACAGCACGGAATAACCTCTACTTGCAAGGCATGGATAAATTCACGGGCGGCTTAATCTGTTTTTATGGATAGCTTTAGCAGGAGCTTAGCATGTTCTTCCAACGAAGTAATGGCTTAAGTAATGAGGTTTGGCTTGAGTTATATTAATACCTGTAGAACCCACCGGAAAAGTGTACAAATGTCGTCTAATTTACGCCGCCGTCAGATTCAAGGTCATCAAAAGTGGTATATTCAGAATGATGCCATTTGTAATAAATTATTTTTCTAATATGACATATTCTGTAAATTTCCGCGTTTTCAAAGACTGCGGAAATGAGATTATATTGATCACAAAAAAAATGTCGAACATTTTATTCCACGTTTGAAGTGGAAAGAATCATCCCGACTAAGCTGCTTCAATGTCACACGTCATCATAGCAGCAACAATCTTCCTCATGAGTGCATGGATTGAGGAGGAGAAATTTCCTAAAAAATAAAGGAGGGGGGAGGTTAAGATTTTACGTACTCTAATTCTCCTTGGAAAGTGTTATTTTTCTTTCACTTCATTTCATTTTATTTTATTTTATTTTATTTTATTTTATTTTATTTTATTTTATTTGTCATTTTTGAACATGTCCAGTACGCGTGGGTGACAAATTTCCAAATTCGTGGTCAATACAGCAACAAAAAGAAAACAAAAAAGTCAGGCTTGAAAAAATACAACGCCTTGTCATGCAAATTTTCCAAACGTAGTAAGGAAAAACATTACACTTCTTTATTGAATGTTAATCCTGCGTCAAAGTTAAAAGAATAAAACGAAATAAATAAATGGACTGATAAATTCAAATCTGATGCTTTTAAATGATTAATATTTGCACTCTTATTTCTGTTAATGAAACGTCCGGACAATAAAAAATACTGGTAGCTGAAAGGAATAAAGTAATATTCCAAGCTCATTGTTGTCGGGTATATTTTATTGGGATTAGACAATGACGGCGTCCCATTAAACAGTGGAAGTCTCTCCAGTCTGTTCTTACTCTTGTTTGACTAGGATATGGAGCTCAGTGTAAAGTGATTGGTTTGCGTGCTCTCTTTATGATGCCGTCTTTCAGAAAATGTTTCAGTGAGGTCCCGTTTTAGTTCAGTTTTAATATTTTCTCGTGATTTCGTTTCCGCAGATTTGGCGTTTCCCCTTGAAATTGAACACGCTGTTCGAGAGCTCTACAAAACCACTGGATAAAGATTTTAACTCTGTTTAAAGTCATTATAAGATGACCTGATTTTTTATTTACAAAAACTATCACTTCAAACAAATATACTTTGCTTCCGATTTTGCCTTAACTTTGAAAACGTTTGTAGTCAGTTACGTAAAAATGTCGACAAATATGCTGTGCAAATATTGTTATTAACTTTAGGAATAAATTATACAAAAAACACCGGTTCAATTTTTCTTTATAGATAGGTTGCCATGCGTTCTTTTTTTCCTTCCGAAACTTTTTCAAAGCAGAAAATCTTATAGTTTTTGTTACAAGTAAATTTTACCCTACGTCTTTTTAACCTCTATGAATTGTGACTTTACACCTTTTTTTTTTTTTTTTTTTTGCATGTTTTCGTTAATATAATAAGCGAACCGTGTCAGCAATTCCTTTTCCTCCACGGGGCGATGGTTGTCACAAGCAATTCCACTCCTGAACTTGTGGTCGGACAAGTGATGAAATAATACAACTTTTTCTCTTGTTTAGAGCAAGTATAGGCCGAAAAAAGCCCGAACATGTCTTGCAGCATAAGCAAAATATCACCAAATAACCATTATGTAATGATTCTGACTATTCTAGATTGTATAGTTTAGTTGAACATGCTGAATCAAGACAGTCCTCTCTTGGCCGAATACAACTTGTTTCTTAACGTTGCTACTGTCTGTTTCCCTTACAATAAATGTTCAACTACAGAAGATCGAAATAAACAGAGACGCGAGATACCCAGTTCATATTATTAAATGAAACTCATTTTATCGTTTTAATTGTTTCCGTTCCAGTGTTGTTTGCTTTAAGGTTTGTTTATTAGGGAACATGCACGAAGAAGTAGCTTTTTCTTAACAAAAAACCACTTTGCAGTCGAAAAAGGAGCGTACCATAGTATATGTGCCTTAGAAGTATTATAAGAATTTTCGCGGCCATTCATACTGTTAATCGGTCAAAAATTGTTTGCGTGCGACCAATGTATAACTTCTGTGTTTTACAGAAGAGAAAAATGCCGACATTACACTTAATTTAACATCATTTTACTTTTCACTGATTTAACAACACATGCAGCTACAAATGAATTTAATTGTTGATATCTTTCGTTGAAAAGTCCGGTTTTTGTTCTCTTCTTTTGCTACTTTTTATTATTATTTATTTTTGATTTTTAACATATTCAGTAGCTTCGGTAGGTATGCCGAGTGCAAAAACATCAGGTTTATAGGCCCGATTTTATTGATCTTCTACCTTATTTTGTAACAGGAACACTTTAGTGCCGATGATGATTAAGGGAGACTATTTTCGCTTGGTACATAAAAAGTGGCTTTTCGATTTTCATTTTGATACTTGGCTTACATTTGCCTAATGATACGTTTAGCTAGCATAAGGCGATCTTAGCTACATTTTAGAAAGACAAGAGCCGGTTGATTTAAGGAGAAAATTAAAAATTACTCTTTTTCACTACTTAAAGCCAAATCCAACTGAATACAAATTGGACCCAGGGTAAAGTTTGCCTTAAGCGTAAAATGGGTGAAATGAGATTACGTTTTCACAGTGTCACAGAATGAGCTTTTTTAAATTACATTGATCACATTATCAGGCGACATCAGGTTTGACAAAAAGCCTGGAAGAAAGCTTAATCAACGGATGTCTATTCCTATTGCGACTTGGGTCATTTAGAGCAAGAAGAGAAATTACCTCTTGCTTCTTTCAAAGTGATTCCTCAGAAGATTTGTTATTCATTTTATTTGCATTTGCATTTTTCTAAAGGAAAGACTTGTTTCAAAAACCTAGTAGAGAGGTAGTCTTCCGAACGCGTTTTCAAATAGTCCTGTTAAAACTTTAAATGGTTAGACCACGGACATTTACCCGGTGAAACTGAAGCAGTTTAAAAATGACCCAAGAGGAACACAAAAAATCCATATTTATCGTATACTCAGCGCACTAGCTCCAAAGTGCGTCTACAAACAACATGAAATCTTTATTATGCCGGCCAAATATCATGAGCGGGCTTTCACTTTTCCAGATATGTGTTCTCCTTTTTCACTGATAAAGATAGTCTACGCTTTTCCGGACATTACTCTGTGTTTTAATACACCAAGACCAATTAGGAGTGGTTTTGCAAAGAAATCTATAATTCGGTGCTATACTATGGAACCGACTTAACAACCAAATGAGGGGAATTGCTTCCGTGGAGATTTTTAAAAGATGAATTAAGAAAATGGACACAGAATTCTATAAATTTTGATCCATTTATGGTTTCTTTCTTAATAAGCACAATCCTTAGTTTACTTTTGTAATTTTGATAGTTTGCTACTTTTGTAAATTTTCTAAATGTTCCTAATTTTGACACGACCACATCATAATTTATTATTATTATTATTATTATTATTATTATTATTATTATTATCATTATTATTATTAATGCTTTAGAAATACACAGGCAAGTATTATTATTATTATTATTATTATTATTATTATTATTATTATGTTATTATATTCTCTCCAGTTGTCGGGTGTTCTACTGGGTAATGCTGATTGTGTCGCAGCAACTCCCCATACTAGAGACACAACACTTTCCGCAACTAGACCGTTCCCGATAATGCTACTAAAACTGGCATTTTGTGCTCCTAGCCGGCAGTGCACGTTTTTTGTCCAACAAATGCTCAAATTATGCTCATTTTTCAATGCTTTGTTTTATTTTGAAGAAAAAATAAGGTATCACGTGTGTTTTACGATAACTGAATAAAGTGAAAAACATCTTTCTGTTTCTTTTTACACCTGTGTAACACTTGTTTATGTTGCTCAAATATGTCTGGTATTATATAACACAACGTTAGCTCATTGTTAACTTGTCTTTCGAAGAATACCGGACTCTATATGTTTCATGGCATATATTAACCAGCAGTGGATTCCAAAGATCGCCCTCGAGCTATTTGAGCAGCAGCTGGCCTATTTTCTGCTTCGTGACCTCCTTCTGTGACCCGCAAGTTACTTCGTGACGATGACGTAGCTGACGCCATCTTGCTTTAATTTTTAGCAAGGACTGGGTACAACCTGTGCAAACTAACGGCTGACAGGCTAGGTGTTTTTCTAAGTCACAACTATAATTTAGAGACAGCATGTATGTGGAAAGCTTGGAGAACTAAAATTTCCTAAGGGTCTTTAGTGTTAGAACACCAAAAGCAAGCAAAGTTATGGTTTTGACAACAAAAATATAATGTAGATAAAATTGGCAGAAAATGCTGAATTATGCTAGAATTCCTTTTTGAGAATAACTGTCAAAAAATGCTGCTTAAGCCGAATTATGCCGAAAAAAATGCTAGCATAATCGGGAAGGGCCCATCCGCAACAAGCGAGCAGTTCCAAGAATGGCCGGTAATTGTACACTTTCAAGGAAGTCAGGTTCATCTAGCTTGCCAAACCAGGTCTTTGCACTTTTCGATATGCTTCCAAGAGCACCAATCACGATAGGTATTATTGTGGCTTTCGAGGCTCCATGAATCCTTCTGATTTTACCATTTAGGTTACCTTCTATTTTTAGCTTTATTGTGTTTTTTTATTAACTTATTTATTATTTAGACAGGGCCCACATTCATAGCAGTTGTACAACTGAAGTGGTTATCCTGTATAAATATTTCAATCATTATCATTATTATTATTATTGTTATTATTATTATTATTATTAAATGTCAGTTATTATTATTATTGTTATTATTATTAAAAGAGGTTTCTTAAAACATAAAACTGTAAAAACGAACGATAAAATCCGACGTTTCGGAGTAGTCATGACTCCATTATCAAGGAAAATATAAACGAGATCATGCAAATTACAGCATTTAAAGCGATTTTGGCGCGAAAAAAAAAATTAACATAAGAGGGTGCGAAGATTATAAAAATACTTTCGCACGAATGGAGTCTGATTGCAGGTTGAGATTTGGCTTTAAAGCTCTTATAAAAAGCATTTCGTACACTAAGCAGTCAAATTTAGTTTTGCATTTCTTAAGCACTTGGCTCGGCTTTTGAAGTGGAAAAGGTTGTCGAAAAACAAACTTATAAATCGAATACTTACCGATTTATAGTTCAACTGTTGTCTTAATTACAAACAAGCAAAAGCTAGCGTGACAAGCGTGACAAGAAAGATAGAGCTTTCGGTGTTGTGGACTGGCAGAATCTCGATGGTAACCCATTGACCTCCAACCCTCGTGAATTACAAAAACACAAAGAGGTACAAAACGGCGAATAAGAATGAGTTAATGAACTGAGTTATTCCACCCATTTCGAGATGACTGGTGATGCTTGCAATCTGATCGGCTCTCAGCAGTGCAATTTATTCACGAATCTCACTATTTTTTGCTCCAAATCACATCCTTTTCTTAACAATACTTTATTTCGAAATAACGTGGATAGTTATTTAGAAAAAGGAAACCCAGAGGTTAACCCTATATCAAGGGTCTCCTAGCAATAAATAAAAAAAATACATACATGTCAAAACTAGTTATTATAAAAATATATAAAAGTCACAGAAACATCATTAAAAGTATATTAAAATGTCCATTCAATAAATATTCATGGGATTCTTCAATTTTAGTTTAAACTTGTTGACATTTGGACTATCACGACAATTAATTACATTACTTGGAAGATCGTTCCAAGACTTGATTATCTTAACAAAGAAAGAATATTTATAGCAATTCAATTTTGCGAGTTTGTTTTGTATCTTATATGGATGGTTGGATCTCGTCTTAGTGCTCCTGCTCAGTTCAAAATAATCAGCCCATCAAAATGAAAATGAAATAATCTGACTAACCAATCAAATTTCAAAAAAACTGTGACAAAAAAACTGTGTGGTTTCAAAATAGGTGTAATTAAGTGGTAACTGAACTTCGTGTCGTGCAATTTTGGTCTGAAATCATATACATAAAAGATTATGAAATCGCGCGTATTATTTCCCCGAGTGTGGGGTACTCCCTTATTTAGGCTATATAGGTATGTGTGGCCCCAAAGGGTATAGTTTTTTAGCCGTTTTGGTCTGAAATAGGGTATAGATTTTGACCAGTTTGGTCTAAAATAGGGTATGGTTTGTGCACTCTAGTCTTGAATTGGATATGTTTTTTCGAAGAGGCTATTTCTTCATGATTAGGCGATAAGACCATCAACAAAAGCCCTTCTTTTTTGTCTTTTAATTGTGTTTACGCCAACCATGTAGGTGAAATAGGTCTGAAATAGGGTATCGAATTTTTGGTCAGGTCTGAAATAGGGTAGGGAAAATCGCAGATTTTGGTCTGAAATAGGGTAAGGGTTTCAGGAAGCGGGCCGCACACCCCCACCCAATTTTTCTGGGAGTACCCCACCGGGATTATTTCCGACCAAATTGCACTCCACTCATTTCAATTACAATAAATTTCATTAGTTTCGCTGGTGATAAAAAGGCAGTGACCTATAATGTAATAGAAATTATCAGAAATTTAAGAAAACAAAACCACCAAACCTGATTAGCAAAAACAAGAGAACCGATTCTGTTAATGTCGTATTGGGTGTGATGACGTTCATACATTTGGCTTAAGACACTTATAATTGGTTTTGCATGTGGGTCTTAACAAATTTGGATCAAAGTAAGCATCAAAACGCCCTTTTTTCTGTGATCAATGTTAATATCGTTTTGGTAACAAAACGCCACCTAACTGAATACTGACATCTTTCACCTTCAGGTAAATAAAGTTTGCAAAGTGGCAGGAAATCTCGATAATGAAAGCCAGCACGGAGTTTTAACCAAAACTGATTATAAGCGTTTCCGTGAAAAGATGTGTTAAGTTTTCATTTCCGTCGGCATTTGAAAGGGATAACAAGCTTCATCTTTATCTAACGATAATCATATATCATTCACACTCATTTCTTTCACGGGAACATATGAACCCATACCCAACGTCAGTAGCTTCATAGCTCAGTTGGTAACATCCTCGGAGACCCAGGGGCAGAGAGTCGGGTTGGGACGAAGATTCAGGACCAGCGAAAGTTTACAAGACGGACGGGAGAGCCCCTGGGAACATTTCTTTATCGGACTAGTTCCAGAAGCTATTCAAATCCAGTTTCCTGATTGGGCGGAAATTTTCTGGCAAGGAATTTTTTTCTGCCCAATCGGCGAGCAGCTTATATATCGCACTCCTTTCGTGACTTCTTATACCGAGGGTCAAACGTCCAATCTGCTGTCAGCCATAGTTTCGATCGCTGTATCGACACTTCGAGAAAAGTTATGGTGGAAAGAGGCCCACAAAATCCAGATATAGACAAATTCAACTTCTACTCAAGCAAAAATCACTTGTAAGGAACTAGAAAAATCAAGATGAAGACCGATCGCAGGTATCGTAAACTTCACGCGAAGAGTTGTTGCAGATTGTTGACAACTCGGCCACAATTGTTGTTGTTTGGTATGAGCTTTTGTTTACTCACAGGCAGTGGGCCGCTCCTGAAACTTTTCGGGGCGATGGAATTTCTGTTGCACAGGCCAGGCAAGTTTACCGATCGCGCGAGTGAAACGCAGCCGTTGAATTTTGTTTTGCTTTCGAAATCGAATCTTCCACTGCTTACAATCTACTCGAAGTCGCGTCTCAGATGAGCTCAGCTCAGTTTCGAGAGACCTTGAAATGGCCTGAGAAAATCCAGTTTAAAATAATTTACCTGTAGTCGTGGTTGTCTCTCCATCCGCTTATATTATGGCAATCATGAAAGACCAGTTTAAGTGGTTAAGGTCATTGGGCTTGTAGGCTGCTTTTGTGTGGAAAAGTACGGAGGCCGAAATCACAAACCAATTTATCAAATCAACATCAGTTTCCCAATACTCTGACATTCTCTTGCATACAGATGCCGTTTTGACGTTGATGTGAGTTCAGATTATGCTTTTGAAATAGGTGATTACCTTGGTTATAGAGTAAGACTCGAATAGAAACTACTCCAGTGTTTTGGGGGGAAAGGAATGGAAAATGGCATGTATTATGTTAAGATGAAAACAGATTTTTACAAACATCATCACTCTCATGAGCATATAGACACTTAATGTTTTCCTTACTATTGGTAGAGTTAACATAATTTTTTGAGACCTTAGCAGATTTGTGGCAGATGTTTTGCATGGTAATTGGGGTACGGTATTGACCTGATACCTTTTGTAGCATTACATGGCTTTCATAGCTCCTAAGAATTAGGCAGTGTGATATGGTATTGCTGAATATCTTGTGCAGTGCACTTGCTGTGATTAGCCTATTACAGGTGTTTCAGTGAATGATGATGGTAAACTGACTTGTGTTCAGGAAATTGTTTTTGTTTTGAGAAACTGTTTCATGTTAAGGGAAACTGATTTTTGTTTTGGTAAATTGATTTGTGATTGACCCTTTTGGGCCGCTGTAGAAAAGCAAAGTGAAAGACCAACAGATAACAGATGGACAATTAAATTTTAAGAACAATTTTAAATTTTTTTGTACCCCCCTCTGAAACTGAGGGTGTAATTTCATCTTGGGTATACTCATTGAAAATTTCATTTAGTACAAGGTAGACTTCTCCTGAAGTGCTGGCAGCTGGCTAAAAAGTGGCGTCTTTAAATTTTGAGCCACCTGCTTGTCAATGAATAGTTTCCAACGTTTTTTGACGGCTGTTTAAATTCTCATCAACAAGCCACCTTCTGTTAGATTCCAGTCAGCTACTCTAAAACCTAATAAAAACTCTGAGGCCATAAGGTTTGTGACAAATAATCACTACAATATCCAACAGATTGCATTGAAAACTTGAATTTAAAGTTACATCTCACTATCAAGAAAACTTCTAAACAAACAAAAACTAAATGAAATAACAATCCCTTCTAGTTTTATTTTGTTATTTTGTTTTTTTTGTTTCCACTTTATCTAAAGGGGATATCTTACTGAGTGACGATGTTAACATATTTTGTAACTGTATTCAGGTTATGGGTATGGTTTGAAACTTACCTGAAAATAATTTAACTATACTTAGCCATACCATTGTGACCCATTGTATCAGCCTGTTTGACTCAGTGAACTGCATAGTTGAGAATGATTTGTCAATAAGTGGTTATCAAGGGTCTTTCGGCACAAGACACATTTACACTATGTGAGGAACTGAAAACATAGTTCCTTAATTAACTGGAAGCACTCTCTCATGTTTTAAAAATTGTCAAGGAAGAGGGCGATGATAGGAAGAACCCATTCCAAAATTGGTGTGGTCTCAAGGAGAAATCATGTCTTTTCCTGGTGTACCACTGGCTTAGCAATCACAGCAACTACCACGGTATCATGCAAAAATGGAATTTAATAATTTTTATATTATGGATACACTTGAGCGTTTATAAAAACAAGAGTGCATACAAGACACTAAACATCCTGCATCAACTTGTAAAAAACTTTATCTGAAACTTTGCTACCTAAAAGTTGCAGCACAGTCAACATAATGTAAATGTTTCCAGCAAGGCCCACTCTAAATCATGTTTTTAAAACTTTTAAAAACTAAATTTTTAACTGAGCTTAGCACCACTGTGGTAAAAGAGTTCATGGAAAGCTTGTGCAAATAACCATGCATCTTACATGTGCACACAATTAGCAATTATCACAACTGCAAGGCAATCTGCAATATTTTTATGCACACCTTGGGAAGAAAAGCATATTGGCCAACAGATACCAGTCAAATATATGAAAACCAAAACATTGCAATGTATCACAGTGTAACTGTACACTTTCTCTAAGGCCTTTTTGTGGTCTCTCTCGAAATTGAGCTGAGACGGTCGATTGCAAGGTTCGATAACTTAAAACGCCGAGCTGTGTGCTTCTCGCCCGATCGGCAAACTTGTCCGGCCCGTGCAACAGAAATTTCATCGCCCCGAAGAGTTTCAGGAGCGGCCCACTGCCCGTAAGTAAACCAGAGAAAACAAGCCCAAACCAAACAACAATGATCCTAGCCACAGAAAGAGACCGAGTTACATGCTGTTCTTCGCGTGAAGTTTACGATGCCTGCGGTCGATCTTCATCTTGATTTTTCTAGTTCCTTGCAAGTGATTGTTGCTTGTTGTTTGTGGGTCCCTTGCCACCAAAATGTTCCTCGTAGGATAAATTTGTCGAACGAACGAGACAAGTGGAACTACTAAAAATATGGTCGACAGCAGATTGACCGCTTACTTGTTGGTGTAAGGAGTCACGAAAGGAGTGCGATATATAAGCTGATCGCCGATTGGGCAGAAAAAAATTCCTTGCCAGAAAATTTCCGCCCAATCACGAAGCTGGATTTCAATAGCTTCTGGAACGAGTCCGATAAAGAAATGTTCCCAGGGGCTCTCCCGATTGTCTTGTAAACTTTCGCTGGTCCCGAATCTTTGTCCCGTCCCGACTATCTGCCCCTGGGTCTCCGAGGATGAGTTGGTAAGAGCATCGCACCGGTATCGCGAGGTCACGGGTTCAAACCCCGTTGAAGTCCTGTATTGTTTTCATGCTTATTTACGGAATTGCATAAATTGCATTCAGAACTGCGAGGATCATTCTTCATTTCATGATAATTTGATTTGTTGCTTGTTGTTGAGTCATCTTTGGTTTGCCGACTTAGTGGTTGCCAGTGTGGCACCGGCCGTAATTTGGTTCTTTCCAACAAATTTCACCTGGCTGCCTATCGAATTTAAAGATGAAACAGAAAATTAACAACTGCAAAATTCCATGCCAGATTTTTAATTTGCTTTATTCTCTGTTCATTACGAGCAATACTAAAATGAGAGAGCCTTGCTTCAATTGTTGACGAGATTTTATCGTAGGTTTGAACAATTTGGAAACACCTTGCATTTCTATGTACGTAGATCAAAACGTTGCCGAAACTTCACAACCAATAAAAGAGGGAAATGTCGCTTCAATAAATCCAGCTGATGTGGCTTTAATTTGGTACATTTAAGGAGGATCATGTCTTAATGAAAAAAACTAATCTCTTATGCAAGCCTGCATTGTATACTTACCTATTCTGCATGGTATTGTTTATTTGGATTTGTACTATAAAACATGCCCATGACGATAAAATCGATTACGGTAGGCAGGTTAATTAAGTCCGCGGCAAAGTCAACCCGGTCAGGTTGACAATGTGCCAATCTCATCTGACTTACTACCTATTCATTTATATCAGCCAACGGACATGGCATCGCAAATTTAAGCACAGTGTGTAAAATATTGGCTTAAAAAAAAGCTAAGTAAGATCAGTTCGACCAAGTGGTTAATGGAAATTCGAACGAAAAACAGCATCCAAATAACTAAAAAACAAAACATTAAAAAACGCCAAAGTAATGCGACAAATCAAAAGAAAATTCTCTATCTCGTAATATAATAATGATAATAATAATCCCTTGCTCACCATAGAGTCTCCAGTTACGGTGTTCGAGTAGTATCACAAATAAAATTTACTATTTCTGATTTTTTTCTTGTTTTCTTTGATTTTGATATGTTGTTTATGATTAAAAACGAAAATCCTTTTGGTTTTTATTGTGTCATTTTGATTTTGAATTTGTCGCGTTTGATTTCTCAAATGGTACTTTGATTTCCAAAATTTGTCGCGTTTGATTTCTCAAATGGCACTTTGATTTCCAAAATTTGTCGCGTTTGATTTCTCAAATAACACTTTTGATTTCCAAAATTTGTCGCGTTTGATTTCTCGAAAGCATTCTTGATTTCCAAAATTTGTCGCGTTTGATTTCTCAAATGCATTTTTGATTTCCAAAATTTGTCGCGTTTGATTTCTCAAATGACACTTTTGATTTCTATCTTTAATCTTTAATTGCCATTTACACTAACCTGGATTGGTCAGAGTGCTCAGTCTTTGCAAGTGGGGGGGGGGGTCTCACTTCGAACGCTTTAGCGTGAGTCAACTCGGTGGGTCCGGGGGTAGGTACCCCGGAAAAAGTTTAAAATTAAAGTCCTCTGAAATGGCTGGAAATAGATTTAAAACTAACATGGTGTGGTGAAAAATATACTTTCAGCAACAAAAAGCTGTGTTTTATAAACAAGAATTTAATTACCTTTTCGCTGAACTAATCATAACTGGCAATTAGTAAGTACCCAAAGGCTCAACTCAACATACGATTGCCCTCGAGACATTGTACTGTTGATAAGTGTGGAGGGGGAGGGGGGGGTTCTTTCCAACAAATTTCACCTGGCTGCCTATCGAATTTAAAGATGAAACAGAAAATTAACAACTGCAAAATTCCATGCCAGATTTTTAATTTGCTTTATTCTCTGTTCATTACGAGCAATACTAAAATGAGAGAGCCTTGCTTCAATTGTTGACGAGATTTTATCGTAGGTTTGAACAATTTGGAAACACCTTGCATTTCTATGTACGTAGATCAAAACGTTGCCGAAACTTCACAACCAATAAAAGAGGGAAATGTCGCTTCAATAAATCCAGCTGATGTGGCTTTAATTTGGTACATTTAAGGAGGATCATGTCTTAATGAAAAAAACTAATCTCTTATGCAAGCCTGCATTGTATACTTACCTATTCTGCATTGTTTATTTGGATTTGTACTATAAAACATGCCCATGACGATAAAATCGATTACGGTAGGCAGGTTAATTAAGTCCGCGGCAAAGTCAACCCGGTCAGGTTGACAATGTGCCAATCTCATCTGACTTACTACCTATTCATTTATATCAGCCAACGGACATGGCATCGCAAATTTAAGCACAGTGTGTAAAATATTGGCTTAAAAAAAAGCTAAGTAGATCAGTTCGACCAAGTGGTTAATGGAAATTCGAACGAAAAACAGCATCCAAATAACTAAAAACAAAACATTAAAAAACGCCAAAGTAATGCGACAAATCAAAAGAAAATTCTCTATCTCGTAATATAATAATGATAATAATAATCCCTTGCTCACCATAGAGTCTCCAGTAGCTCAGTGGTTAGAGCGTCCGTCTAGATCGCGGAGGGTCGTGGGTTCAAATCCCATCTGGAACTCGATTTTTTTTATTCCGAGTTTCCATTTGATGTTATATTCTATCATGTTGTATTTCATAATAATAATAATAATAATAATAATAATAATAATAATAATAATAATAAACCTTTCTTTACCATCGGTAGTAATTAATTATAACACAAGGCTAGTGGGGCCGAGCAAATACAGAAACAAATAATCCAAATAAACATAACATGATAAGAACCCCACTGGCCGGAGGCAAAAGTTGGCTTATTTACAAGGATGACCGAGGAGTTAACCAGGGACTACCCAGAACAACACCGGCTAGCAGCCGGAGCGGGATTTGAACCCGGGATGACCGCATTAAAATCCAGCGTCCCAAACCACTCGGCCATCCTGCCTCCTCGTCTGCTTCTGATCCTTTTTATGGTCAAGCTTGAAAGCTCTGTTGTCCAGTAAACGGAGAGGAAAAGCCATAAATGAATATTCAACATCCATGAACGAATGGCATAAAAACTTACCGTAGTCAAACGATAAAATAGATGCTTTTATGGCCGACCTCCTCTAGATTTATTCTTGACCATATAAAATCGTGCAACTGAATGCCATTTGATGAACAGAGGCAATCGCCAGTTTTGCGTCAGCAGTTTTTCTGATGAACCGCTGGAGCGAAACAACACAGAAAATGAAGGGGTGGTTATCAGCTGAGTCACAGGGCTGAAAAACACATGCGCATGTGTATCGTTTGGCCGCTTTGTCGCGCGTTTCGATCGTTTGATCAATCTCGTCCCAGAGGCTGTGATCCTTTTGGCCAGCGCCAAGGATACGAACCTCTGGTCGAATCCAAAAAAGGACACTTCTGATTGGCTGGTAAAAACAAAGCAATAAACATGACCGGATCGGAAGTTGTTTTCGCGAAGTGTCAGGCAATGGCGGAGTTATTAAACGAGTCCCACGAAAGCCGCAGAAATGATCCGGCAGAAACAAAGGAAACCACCGCGTTTAATTTTGTAGAGATAAGGCGAAATTAGATGGAATTTTAATAGCTCTTAAACAGCTTACAGATGTCGATTTACAACATGTACTGACCAATGTGTTCATATATTTGTGCCGTTCGTGTGTAAATAAAACTTTCCAAGTTGAAATATCTTTTTGAAGAGTTAGAGTAGGCGAGGCAATGTGCAGATCATGCTCAAAGAGGGTGTAAGTTAGACGAGGAATGTGGTAGTCGAATTTCACAACAATATGGTTTCCGTGCCCAGAAATTGACAGTGAGTTAATTCAATATATAAACAGAATATGGTCGTCTTTAATGAGATTGATCCATTGTGTAATAAATAATTTATACACATACCGTAATTTCTCTAATACTCCATCAGAGGCTGATTTTTTTCCATCTATTTTTGAGGAGGGTTGCACTTCATAGAGAGAAGGCTTATTAAAAGGGAGATGGGGCTAAGTATAAAACTGGGAGCAGCAACGTTTGGTAATGTTAGGACAATAGTAAAAAGGAATAAAGTTATAGACAACTATTGAATTACTTTCTCCAGCAATTTTTAATCATACTGCTGTTTGAGACCTCTGTCATTTTCTATGCAATGTGTCCTTCAAGGTCAAATTTTGATAATGGTGCGCCAAAAACATCTGCCGAGTACAACACTCTTTTCTCATTCATGATCTGGGTACTGGGCATCAAACTGAATAAAACATTCTTTATTTGGCGATAGGAGCAGTTCCTATTGGCTCATACTGCTCGTACTCTGCGTTTATTGCAAGGTTACCATATATCAGTGTCAAAGGAAAATTAAGTGCTTTTGAATCAATCTGTATATTTCCCAAGAATAAGAAACAAATAATCCAAATAAACATAACATGATAAGAACCCCCACTGGCCGGAGGCAAACTAGTTGGCTATTTACAAGGATGACCGAGGAGTTAACCAGGGACTACCCAGCAACAACCGGAGCTAGGAGAACCGGGATGACCGCAAAAAATCCAGCGCCCATTAAAATCGGCATCCAGCAGCGTCCTCGTCTGGCATCCTTTTTTTCAAGCAAGCTTGAAAGCTCTGTTGTCCAGTAAACGGAGAGGAAAAGCCATAAAATGAATATTCAACATCCATGAACGAATGGCACAAAAACTTACCGTAGTCAAACGATAAAATAGATGCTTTTATGGCCGACCTCCTCTAGATTTATTCTTGACCATATAAAATCGTGCAACTGAATGCCATTGATTGTTGAACAGAGGCAATCGCCAGTTTTGCGTCAGCAGTTTTTCTGATGAACCGCTGGAGCGAAACAACACAGAAAATGAAGGGGTGGTTATCAGCTGAGTCGCAGGGCTGAAAAACACATGCGCATGTGTATCGTTTGGCCGCTTTGTCGCGCGTTTCGATCGTTTGATCAATCTCGTTCCCAGAGGCTGTGATCCTTTTGGCCAGCGCCAAGGATACGAACCTCTGGTCGAATCCAAAAAAGGACACTTCTGATTGGCTGGTAAAAACAAAGCAATAAACATGACCGGATCGGAAGTTGTTTTCGCGAAGTGTCAGGCAATGGCGGAGTTATTAAACGAGTCCCACGAAAGCCGCAGAAATGATCCGGCAGAAACAAAGGAAACCACCGCGTTTAATTTTGTAGAGATAAGGCGAAATTAGATGGAATTTTAATAGCTCTTAAACAGCTTACAGATGTCGATTTACAACATGTACTCTGACCAATGTTCAAGGTATTTGTGCCGTTCGTGTGTAAATAAAACTTTCCAAGTTGAAATATCTTTTTGAAGAGTTAGAGTAGGCGAGGCAATGTGCAGATCATGCTCAAAGAGGGTGTAAGTTAGACGAGGAATGTGGTAGTCGAATTTCACAACAATATGGTTTCCGTGCCCAGAAATTGACAGTGAGTTAATTCAATATATAAACAGAATATGGTCGTCTTTAATGAGATTGATCCATTGTGTAATAAATAATTTATACACATACCGTAATTTCTCTAATACTCCATCAGAGGCTGATTTTTTTCCATCTATTTTTGAGGAGGGTTGCACTTCATAGAGAGAAGGCTTATTAAAAGGGAGATGGGGCTAAGTATAAAACTGGAGCAGCAACGTTTGGTAATGTTAGGACAATAGTAAAAAGGAATAAAGTTATAGACAACTATTGAATTACTTTCTCCAGCAATTTTTAATCATACTGCTGTTTGAGACCTCTGTCATTTTCTATGCAATGTGTCCTTCAAGGTCAAATTTTGATAATGGTGCGCCAAAAACATCTGCCGAGTACAACACTCTTTTCTCATTCATGATCTGGGTACTGGGCATCAAACTGAATAAAACATTCTTTATTTGGCGATAGGAGCAGTTCCTATTGGCTCATACTGCTCGTACTCTGCGTTTATTGCAAGGTTACCATATATCAGTGTCAAAGGAAAATTAAGTGCTTTTGAATCAATCTGTATTTTCCCAAGATTGCCTCTAATTTGATTGGTGTCTCCTTGATTTAGCCTTGGACGTGCAGCCAAAAAACAAATCAGGGTTTGTTTTAACTGAAAAGGAATCTAAAAGCCCAATGGACTGGACTATGTCTTCCTTCTTCTACAAAGTTACTGTAGCTGTGCAGGCTAAGCTTGGGATACTGGAAAAGACAATTGCATCGCCATGTAGAAAGTGTTTTCCATACATGGCCGGAACTAGGTAAGAACATTGCCCAAAATTAATACATTTTAACACATAAATGTACAGGATTATCCAGAATTCTAATAGCCAGGTGTAGGGGTCAGGTATTGAATTTGTTCATAAATGGATGTGTTACAAAAACTGTATTGTGGCATAATAAATATACAATCAATTCCCCCTCCCCCGGATCAAGGACAAGTAAAGCGGCCATGTTAAATTCCTTAGAGGTCACATTTATTTTTAGGGAACTCTTTATGGGTGAAAATATATTTCATGTAATATGTATACTTGAAAGATAAGTGTATCTTTTATGAAACTATCCAACAGACAAGATTGGGAAGGGGATGGCAAGTTTTGAATAGAAAAGCTCAATGACCATATAGGATACAACCAAAATATCCATCAATAATAATAAAACTTTATTTGCACTTTAAAATTACATACTGATGAGAAAAGGTACTGAAACACTGTGTCTCATTGTAAAATCAAAATAATAAAAAAAATATAATTATATCAGATAATCTTCCATTAAATTTGTTGAGTCAGTAAAAATCTTAATTTGTTAACTCCTCATTCCACTAGTATACTAAGTGTGTTCTATATATAACTATCCCTGAACTATCGCCTCAACCCATTCCATGAAGATTTTCTACTTCAGTAAAATATTAATATAGATTTAGCCAAGCCTAAAAGCGGAGCTCCACGATTATTAGTTTTTACTGGTATTGAGCAGCACCGCATAGCTTTCCTTGCGCCAATATACACTTAATGTACGGTCCCGAGGGAAACAGTTGGTTTTGTTTTCCCGAGTGTCCTGATGTTTCCCGAGACGTCGAGGGAAACATCAGGACTCGAGGAAAACAAAACTAACTAGTTTCCCTAGGGATCATACATTAAGTGCTTTGTTATATACCGAGACTTTCCCTTCAACAACCACAGCAAAATGAACTGACAAACAAACAAAGACGGCACTACAAGAACACGTCTTTGTTCACAAGCCTGCTGAATGAATAATGTACAAATGGCTAAAAGTACCTGAAAAAGTAGAATATGCGGCCTTTTTTGTATTTTCCGTATTTTTTCTTCCTATTAGATGCTGAATTTCTTCGGCTGATACTGGAGAAACACGTTTCCTTCTAGTCTCAGGTTCCATAACTTTTGTATTATCGTTGGTTAAACTGAAAACTGGCAGTGTTCTCAGGTCCGCCTTCGTCAATCAAGTGCTGAAGATCATGCCACTTTTTAGTCATGCACTAATCACGTGCTGTTGCATCCTGCGCGCGGGCAACAACTGTGGAATTGTATCCCGATCAGGATACATTTGAATTTGGTCAGGGACACGTGACCAGGAATCAACCAATCGCAGTGCTCGTTTTGTTGAGTGAAAGTCTAGGTATATAACAATATTTTAAGCCCCGGCTACACGTTCAAACATTGTTATAAAACATTTGTTGGATGAACAATGTTACAACGTGTAGCATGCATGTTTGATGACGTTTGTTCAACATTTTTTTTGGAAGAATGTTTTGATTTCGATCAAACATTTTATCCAACATACAACAAATGTTGAAGCGTGTAGCCGCAGAGTTAAGGGCCCAGTCTCCAATCCGAGAGTCTAATGGCAGAAGTGGAAATTTTTGAAGCCAGAACCCCGAAGCGACGTGTTTCCAACAATGTTATATGCGTATCCAACATTGTTAAAAACGTTCTTACAACAATGTTGGGACGTGTTCTTCTAACAATGTTACAACGTGTAGCCGGGGCTTTATGTTTAGGGCAGTAACAGTCAACAGTCAACAGGAATTGACTACGGTTCAAAAACCTCAAAACATTGCAAGAAAACAATAGAGTCGACGCATGTGTTTATTTGAAAACAAATGTAGCAACCTAAGAACGATCAAATATTTTCAACCAACATCGTTGGAAGAGCATATTTGAAGGTTTAGCCACCTCTTACAATAGTGCATTAAATGGCTTTCCATGTTTGATCTAGATCAAGCATATTCATCCGAAATTTCGCATTACGAACAAATGTTTGATCGTTTGGCCACCCCAACAAACAAATCGTACACAAACGGTAAAAAGCAACCAAATAAACCACACTGTAACGTCGAAAAGTTCAGCAATAATACGCAAAAATCATTTTTTGGACTCGCTTGGTCCGCTGTTTGGTCAAACATTGTTATGTGTTTAGACACCAAACGTTATGTGTGACAAACACGATGTTGGATGGAAGTGTTTGATCTTTTAGCCGGGACTTAACAAACATATTTCGTAGTACGTTAAGCTTAGACATAAGCTTAAATGTCGTAGAAAAGAGAAAAAGGAAAACAATCCTGATAGTTTGGATAGGTAATCGCATGGGGCCGCGAGTAAACTTAAGGATAATATCACTTGTGTTTTCAGAAATTTGCTGAAATTGTCCTCGTGGCGCAAAACATAAGAGATACTTGACGAGGACTCATTGCCATTACGTGTTAATAACATAAGGGCAAACGTTTCTTTCAATTCTTAACACTATAGAAACACCCGGCTTCGAAAAACATGTACAGTCAGCCAAGCGGAGGAAAACTGACGCTCGTTCGCTTGCAAGCAAAGCAGAAAACAAACAATTCGACTAGCTACTTTTTTGTGTCTAAAACGAGTAGATTGTTATTTATATCCAGTCGAGACAAAAATGCAAGTTTCATGCCTGAACAAAAGTAACAACGATTAAACCTCAAATGCATGCTAAGCTTCAATTTATTTAAGTTACCTGTGTTGTCGAGCTTTCTACGATTCCACTAAAGTAAAAACACGCATGTCAGTACAAAAATAGCAAACGGTTTGTCCAAAGAAAGAACTTCTTCCACCAAGTTTGAGCTACTCGTTCCGCCCTTTAATGCTGGTCAATTGTTAAGTGATTTCGTGGTGAGCTGCAAGATCCCGCGGTAAAGTGAACAAGCCCTTGAAGCGTTAAATCATTTTGTTTTTCAACCACACAATCCGGTCGCCATACAAGTGGATCCAAAATTTAAGAATTTCCTGCGAAAAATATTTTGCTCTTCCATTTTATCAGCTGAAAATTCACCTTCCGGGGTATCTTTTATGTAGTTCTTGATTTTTATACCTTTTACGCGAATTAAAAGACAGAACTTCGAAGCAGATGAAGTTGTTGTGCTCAAAATGAAGAAACCAACTGAATGTGAAATCTCGACCGCAGAAAGCGCGCGAAAAATCAAGCCTCGTTTTGAGCCTCGTTTTGAACCTGCGATCCAATCGAAAACCAGTACCTGGTCAGCGGTCAACTTCAAAAAACAGCTGACCTCGATGAGGTCTTAACTTGAGCTCGCGATATGGTCACGTACTACTGGTCAGCGGATACCTTGTTTTGACAGGTGTCAATTGGCCATAACATTGACGTCCAATATCAAAAGATGTACAAAAAACCCGGGTTACAACACACAATTAATGGGACATTTCACATCGCATACATGGAAGGGCGGACGACGTACGTACACGTACGTAAGGTGGCCAAGACCAAATTTTCTCGGGTAACGCAGGCTCTGGGAACGAGATTGTCGTTTGATCACTGCAAGTTTACCACAACGGCAACAATTTTCTCACAATTTGTGCACCCACTAAATTGTTAGAAAAATGTTTTTCCTTCAAACATTTAGTTACATTTTATCTTTTTGACTATGACTTTCCTTTTTCAAATGAAATGCCGCCTGTTTACTTCCCACGAAATGGGAGTCATTTTGAATGAGCACGTTCCTAAGCCTGCTTCTTTTTGCCGCAGGTCAAAGCCAACACGCATCGCGTTATACAGCCCTAATCAAGGCAAAATGACCACCATAACGAATTAGAAGACTTTGCATTTCGACCAATGAAATGAGCCTTAAATGACGGATTGTTCACATTAACATCAAGTTTCACTTTGTCACGAGCATAAGTATGCCAAAGTGTTAATTACTTTGTTGGATTCCTAATCTTGTACCTTGGCCTTTCCCGGTCAGTACTTAAGACCAAGATCTGGATGCGAGATTTCTCCTGGGTAAAGAAGGGGAGAGAGAAAAAAGGGAGAAAATAAAGGGGGAGAGAAATCCACGGAATCCATGCTGATCGATATGGTAAGGCTTTGTGTGTTTCATAAGGTATCAATTTCGCTACTTTCGTCTCGGAAAGTTGGGTGGCTTCAACTTTAAAGTGCAGAATTGTTTTGAAATTGTAATATCGCGGCTTGAAACAGATGGATTTTTGTTACGCTTTTCAACGTCCATCTGGTCAGGTATCGACACAAAAACAAAATCACCTCAACGTTTGCTGATGGGAGGAAGTCAGGGCTTACGTTCACGACCTCAAGGATTTTGAATCATTATTCAAAAGACAAAGCTATTAATAATGGCTATTGCCCTGGGGGGAACTCCCTATAATGGCCTATACGGGGAGGTTCCGCCCGAAAGGGGTACCTTTTTCATGCTTCAGGTATATGAAAGGGTAGGGATTTCACGACTCGAAATATACGAAAGGATAGGGAAATCTGACGTTTAGGTATTTAAAAGGGCCTTTCATTAAAATATTTCGAACACATACCGTTAAGACTGTACTGTTCCAGTGGAAGGTATATGAAAGGGGTATACCATTTGTCAATGGAAGGTATACGAAAGGGATACCATTTTCAAAAATGGTATATAAAAGGGTAAGGGGTCGGACCTCGGGGCGGAGCCTCCCCGTATAAAGTCTTTTTAGTACCCACCCCTCCCCCGGGGGGGATATTGAAACAGTATATGTTATAAGGGTGAGAAAATTACCACAACAAAACCACAACAAAACCCCGCAACAAAACTACCATCGGCAAGACAGGAAGAAAAAAATAATTATCCGTACAGATACAAACGAACACAAACAATGGAACTGTAGACGAAAGAGACAAAGTCGGAGCAGCTTATGTGCCGACAAAGTCACACCACTAATTACAACTGTTTTCTTTGAAGAATTCGTAACAGCTGGTGTGTTCAGTAGAAATTAAAATTGATAAATGACCTAGATAGAACAAATTTCAGGTGAAAACTCCACTAAAATTTTACAATATGACCGGAAAGCTTGGCAAACCTTATTTTAAGCTGTATTTTATCGTTCTCGGGATGAAATTAGTCGATAAAACAACTTCAAAGTATTCAATCTTTTAAGTCGCTAAACGTTTCCAAAGGGATCGCCCTGTCTGACTGGTCGCGGGCTAAGTCAATCACTAACTTAGCCAAATATATCTTATCGCTCTGTTGAAACACTTTGTCCTTAACAGTGCCTGTACACGATCAATAGTAAGCCTTTTTACTGAAGTCACTCTTCGGGAGATCGATGTTGCCAGTCCTCATCATTTCAAGCGACCGAGTTTAAGATCTGCCGGCCACATACAATGGGTGGGTAACATTCAGAATTTGGGATTTTACACAATGTATTGCGCATATAATGTAGCACAAAGCCTCTGAGCCTTGTGTTTTTGTTAAAAAAAAAAAAAAGAAAAAGAAACTGAACCAACCTACCTCAATTAACTAAGAAAATTGTCAGTACAGAATGAGTTCTTTTGAACCTTTTGAAACCTTTGAAACTAACAGTATGAAATATGTTTGTTTTGTCTTCGAAGAGTTTTTTTTATGTATTTAAATGCATATAATCACAGCTGGCATATAACAAACTACTAAGCCATGTTTACGGTGCATGCATTGTTATTCTAAAATGTTTGTTGCGAGATTAACAGATGAAAAGTAAAACTTCCATCTTACGAACAAATACAATTCTTCTTCTTCATTATATGGAGTTGATTACGAGTTGAAAACCACCTTTTCTCAAGAAAAGAACGAAGACTCGAAATGAAAGTGGTCATCCAACAATGGTATCAAAAAGACTTATTCAGTGGCTTGGTTGACTTTTTATGCTTCTTTTGTTTATTATTATTATTATTATTATTATTATTATTATTATTATTATTATTATTATTATTTTAATTTTTTTTTGCACAATGAACCTTTCGTTTTGCGTTTAGAAACGGAAAGTGTGGATATTATCGGCTTAATTCGTCACTAAAATATCTGAGCCTGACTTGGTAACACTACGTGAAAAGTAATTTACACTGGGTTATGCAAACGAATCATAATTAAACTTGCCTCGACTAAGTCGGCATTTTTTTTGTCAGTCACAGACTGGGGCCAAGCTGAGTGTGCAAACGACACTTGTAAAATAGAAACGTTAGTGGCTGAGTAACGATGTTGTTCGAGCGAAGACAAATTCAAGCGCAGTGGCGGCGACAAACAGCAACGAAACCGCACATCCCTATCTACCCCTAATTAATCATGCTGCAGGGTCCTACAGATATAGAAAGTCAGCGAAACGCCTACCAGGACGCGCTGATCGAATAATTCAGGAGTTCCCAGCGAAGCGCTCTTCACCTTTTATATCCCTGGCTGGCTTTCCCGCACGACAAAACAATCCTTTTGTTTGCCGGTTCTGTGTTATTTATTTATTTATTTATTTATTTATTTATTTATTTATTTCCTGGTTGACTGAGTTCCAATTCCAATTCTTGCTGGGAAAATTATTTCATTTCTAGTCCTGGCAAAACAATTAAGGACAACTGCCAGATAATCGTGCTCATGTTTCGTGACCACCTGACAGGTGTCCTTCACCTCTCGTTTACTTTTCACGGGAGCGTAGGCCTCTTACTTATACACCGCCTTCAGTGTTTAGGCTTCTCTCTACTTAAGCCTATTTCTCAGCAACTGGCACTCATTAAATCAATAAGACTGACTAACACGAATGCACACACATAATAACGATTTGCTTCAAGTAACTTTTTCAGTGCTACTAAAAAACACTCATAACATAGAGTGATATGTAAAAGGCAAAACAATCATTAGTTCAGTAAAACGTTCGTAAGATTAAATTCACTAAAATTCATTGAAGGAAAGTCTAAATTGTTTTCTAAAATGACAAAGGTAATTTAAAAAAGGAGATTTTTAACCTTAGAAGCACCCAAGATTCTTAATGATCTAATATTCGGACGGAGGCGAACAGCACCGTAATGATGGTCGATCCGACGTGGAAGGGGATCCAGCAATTGAAAATCTCAGTTCGCCGGGCTCCAACGACGAAGAACGTAAAGGACTTCCTACTTGTTAACCCCCATTAGCGATAAAATACCACGTTCTTAGCCTTCTGGCTTTCCGCGGTAACTCTGTTTAAAGAAATGCCGGACCTGTTTTACATGTATTGTTTGTTGCTTACTATCAAAAGCAATACCAGTCTTTCTCCTTGCACTACCAACAGGCGCGCTCCAAGACTATGACGTCATTCTTTGGCCAACATTGCTTTTTCCGTTTCAAGATCAAAGATGGCGTTTATACTGGAGCCAACTTGACAAGGTTAAAGATCATGAGTGCGTTGAAGGATTTTTAAAAGGTGAGCCGAGGTTTTTATTTCTTGATTTTGCCAACGGACTGAACAATATCAGAATCTACCTTCGCTGCGAAGGTCAAACCAACGTGTGTTTGATTTGTCACCCCTTGTTCATCCGCGACTTCATCATAACATTTCTCTCATAACTTTTTATTTTGATTTCAAAATCGCTCGTCGCATCGCGTTATGAGTGAAACTTATTTCAAATATATCAGAAGTATTTTCGTCCTCTTGGGTTTGAATATAGTCCGCTTGGCTTAATTGAGTTTAAGGTACCAGACGTGTTTATGATAGTGATTTCCTGTGGTCGCATTGTTTGATTAGTATTCAACCTGTGTTTTCCTTGTTCACTCGCCCAGGATTTAACGCTGCTGCCATATTTTGTGACTAGGGAAACCAGCCGAAACCTTTCTGCTTGAAATATAATAATTTCTTACACCAACATTTGCAACGGTCCTCCTTGGTGAGAGTTTTAACTATAGTGTTAAACACTGACCGGGATCTTTTTAAATACCGTATCCTCTTTAGTTTTCTACAAACTGACTTGTCACAATTTTAAACATTTCGGTTATCTGCCTCCAAAGAGATCTGAACCTGGGGCTGCAATAAAGCTCTATTATACAACGCCTTCAATTGTGTCTTCAATTGGAGACAACCACACGAGAGATCGTAAAACTGAATAGTCTTTTCACAACTCACAACTAATTATGTTCTGGCTTGTACGATAAAAATCTTGGCGCAAAGAATAAACAAGCATGCAGTTTCCTCGAAAATCCCCTAGAAACTGTACTGTTAGAACCCTAGAAGCCGAATTCCCTTCGATCTCTGGGAAAATAGATGGGACCTCTGCTTGCACGATAACTGTTAGAGAACATTTCCTTTTACTTCATTATCCGATCCACGCAATTTTTCTTTTCTCCGATCTCTTCTGTTTAGGATTTGTTGAGTTGTATATTGCTTATCATCCTCAGTGAACTGTACAAAGTGTGTCTGGACCTGTGAGATTATTCAAAGAAAGTTACTGAGCAGCGCTTCTACGTGTTTTCCTTTGTTATGTAGTACTGGGAGTGGTTCTAAGTGTTGATAACGAATTGCGGATGAAATCCCAGCAGTAAGAATGTAAGCGTGCTAATAAAAGCTTTTGAAAATTACTTACCAGTACTACTATATTATAGTGATCGCTGCACTAGGTGTTTTGTAGCTTTAATTCTAACTCTCTGGGTTTTAAAGCACGCATAAATCAGCTCAGGGTTAGTATCGACTTTGATTCTAGTGAGATCACTAACCATCAAGATTTTTCCCAAATAGTTTGACTTAAGCTTGCCTTTTCCTTGTTCCGGCGATTACGTTGCAGTGTTCTACCAACTGAACTTTAAACCAGCTGGCAGCTATATGAACTCGAAATAAAATCGTGAAGGATGAATAAATTAGGGAGCACATATCTCGTATTTGAACGGCAGATTATAGAGGGGGACATTGGGGGCTCTGAATACCACAACACCACAAAAAGCATCAGTGGAAGACCATCGCAGTTATAGCCTTGATTCCACACCATGCCAGAGGAAAGCGGATCGCAAACATTCTAGTTTTGCCAGCAGATGGAAAAAAACTTCGACGATCGCTTGGGATCCTTGGATCGTGATCACAGACGATCGCCGAAGGTAGACAACGTTTTGTCTTTGGATCTTCTGCGATCCACTGTGATCTTTTGGAATTGTGCGATCGAAATGTATCCCATAATACTCAGTTCCCATTATGATCAATGCATGGTTCTGAGCAACAAAGGTTGCGTTAGTAACGGGCAGTATTTGGAAAACGTTGGGCACTACGAGTGTCCGGATTTACAATCGGGACGGTTACAATTTCTAGGGGAAAAGCATAAAGTCGAACGACGAGGCAAAAATCGGTAAGAAATTCACGGCGGCATAACTGTGACAGAAGCAGCGATAAACGTGCCAACGGAAGCCGGATACTTCAAGAGACTTAGCACTTTCTCCTCTCTGGTCGAGATTCTCTTCCTGGAGATTTTGCAGTCAAGATTGGCTGACCCCACATATCGCCTTCACACCGTCAGCTACGCAGGCTAATGGAAACCCGCCGGCTTATCAACACCCATTCCTCGGATGGTTTTTCTGTCTCGGTACCTTACCGAAGTTCAAATTTACGCTCGAACTATATTCACTCCGATATTGTACTTATAAGTTTCGTTGCCAATTTGTATAGGTTTTGTTTTAAAGTTTTACGTCGGCCACCCATGCCACTCCGTCTGAAATGTTTGGTCGCGCAGGATGAGCTACTTATAATCAACCGCTTTTTTTTTTCCAGACGGAAGACATTGAAGAAGGCAGGGTCCAGCCATGCGCCTGAGATGTGTGTGTCTGCTGTTATTGGTGGGTGTCGTTGTCACCTGGGCTGGACTAACACGTGAGTAAACTTAAAGTACCTTTCAATACGAGAGTTGATATTAGATATTTTCCAGTAAGCATGTTCCATCACTCTCTGAATTCTTTATTTCAGAGGATTATAATCAAGTTTTCTATCTCGGTTTTGATCGTTACAATGGAGAGCGCCTTTACGATGATTCTCAACACAATAACAATGCCACCTTGAAGTCTGCGTTCTTAGATAAAGTACCCGGGAGCTGTGGCATGTGTCTCAGGGTTTGTTGTGGCGGAGAAGTCAAATTTGATGGAGCAAAGTTCGTGGGTGAGTTGTTTTCTAAATTAGAAATACAGTACTCGCTGTACTTCGCGAAACATGTGATACCCTTTTGAAGAAAAATAAACGCCAGCACTTTTCATTCAAGGAAGATGATGAGTGTTAACTGCAGTAGAAACCTAACTCGCAAACAGGAGGCCTGGCTACCTGGCTTCCAGGCTGCCTGGTTGTTTGGACAGTGACAAGCTAATCTCGCTGGCCCACTGAAACATAAATAGAACGACCCATTTAAATTCTCACTGGCTGCTAATGTGACTGATGGCTTACAGAGTAGAGTTCGCTTGGAGTGTTGATTGGCTGACTGAGTGACTAACTGTGGCTCATCGTCCGACTGACTCAGACGGACCTGCCGAGCGCTTGCTATCTTCCGGTCTGGTTAGCTTAATAGTTTTTCAGTTGACTTACACGCTGTGGGAGAGTCGATGGATCGGGCGCTTGGATTGGTGATTGACTGTTAGAGGCTGATTGAATGACTGACAAGCGTCGGACTCATTGAGTAACAGACAACGATAATAACACGATTTTGTTTAATCGTCGAAAATTATGAGGTGAAAGTCATTTTTTGTTACCCTCATGGAGAACGATTTGTGTGTTGGCTATATGTGATGCCAGCGCGAATTCATAACAAGCGTAATCGAAACGACTCTTTAAATCAGTTTGATCTTTTATACAGGCATCCCTTACATAGAGGTTATGATCGCAATGATGATTCAACTGAAGGACGTATCTGGGACATTAGTTCTCTTTGAAACTATCGGTGGCCCACCAAAGTCCAATCATCAACAACGTGAGTGCTTTTCAGTCCTCATTTCTTTCACTTCCAAATGGTGTTCTTCAAACTCAAGAGTATTGTTCATTCACAAAAGCGTTCACGAATTTGAAGAGTCAAAAATGAGTGTTTTAAGGCCGGTACACAAGACAGATTTTGCTCCTGAAGCATACTCCAGGGTATTTTGCACGACCAGTATACATGAGGGAGCATTTTCAAGTTCGCTCAATTTGCTCCAGGGTCTTGCTCCCAAATATTCAACCAGTTTAATATCATGGAGCATTTTGCGGGGTAGAAATTCTCTTCCCGAGGATACATTATTTACCTATGAAATCACTGGTACACACGAAGTAGCTTTGCTCCAGGAGCGTGCCCCTGGAGCATGTTCTGGGAGCATAACCCTCTGTGTGTGCCAGCCTTTATCTACAGATACAAACTTAATAGCCCAGAATCCTACAACAGACCTGAGATTAGAAAGTGATCGGGTTGAATTACTCAGGGCAATAACACTAAGGGTTGTACTATACTTGTTCTTTTATTCCTGTACACCAAAACGGTTGAAGCAGTTATACTCATCAAAAAAACCTGATAGCAGAATAAGCGTAAGCCTTGTTTTAGAAATTGATTTATTTCCGTTTCTCAGTCAGACAATAAAGCCTATTAGTGCTATCATCATCGCCAGCATCATCATCATCGTTACCATTCGTATCGTTTGTTGATTCACTGGCTCTTACATAAGCTCAGCTAAATTCAACATCAACTTTGACCGGTGAATGAACGTAAGTATATAGCAAATCTTTCCACTTTGTCTCGTTCTCCCTCTTAAGTTTGCACCGTTAGGCAGGCCGTGCAAACTGAAAACAAGTAGACAGTTTCTGCTAAAAAAAATCACTCCATTGCTTCTGTGAGTCCTTCTGTATGTGCGCACGCTTATCGCTCGCGTAAACCACCTTGTGCCTGTGTTTCTCCATGTTAGCAAGGCTTGCGTCGTAGGTGTTAACTCTTTTCCATCCAACGTCACACATATGTGATGATAAATACTGCTTCCTTTTTATGGTTTATTTCTTGTTTAAAGTTTGTCAGAACGTTATAATAATTGTGTGAATAGGACCAACTGTGTTTTAGCAATCATTAAAGCTAAAAATAACGACTACAATACCAGAATTCCGCTGCATATCACCGATCGTTTAACAGCAAAGCCCAAAATGCTTGTTTTTTGGCCAGAGAATAACACCAAAATTTACACATTTTTGTGGCCAACTTTTTAATAAGAAAAACTGCCCAAATATCAAGATTCTACATTTACAGCAAACCTCAAGCTCTCTCCTTATTATCAGCTATGAAACGTTTCTCTCACATTTGGTGCCTGCCACGTTTCAGCCCGTTTCTGAGATCCAATCTTGTGTGTCTTAACTGGACTCGTTCACGGCCGAAAAGAATTCTGGGAACTGTAACCACGCCGCGAGCATAGAACTCTCCTTCAGTTCATTACATAGTTTTTCGCCACCTGGTGCTGAGCCACCCGGTGCTACCAGCAAAATGTTGCATCGATGAGTATTTTTAGCGGTCAGAACTAGCCCACATTGCCTCGTTAGCTCCCCGAATCCACTTGCAGAAAGACAAGAGAGACAGGTTCCATATCGAGCCACCATCATCACAACAGAGCGTGTTTGGCATCTCCATCAACATAAAACCGCCTCTCACCTCTGGTTTCTTTCAAAGGCTTGCCTTTACCCACATTCTAGCTTAATGATGCCAGCATGGGGGCTTCTGCAGAGGAAAATGGCTCAGAAAAGCACTCTAAAACTGACAATTGCACCACAGTCAAGCGATTCCACTAACTCGACAAACAACAGCCACTCGGGTGCATCACGTGACTCTAAAGCCTGGGTCCCCAGTATTTCAAGACAGCAGATATTTTCATAATAACTCCATATATGAAGAAGTTAAGAGCCCCAGACCATTTATTGCCCAAAATCTGGTGAAATAAATAGCACCCACTTGGATCGAAAAGGGTTAATGCAACATTTTATTTATTCCTCCTCACATTTCAGCCCAATACCTCCTGCAAGTGGAAAACGCACGGTTACGCTGGTTTCATCGAAATGAGAATGGCTCTACCGTGTTCAGTATCATAACAGACGGGCCCGTCCTTTCGAATGGGAAATGGTATCACGTGGCTGTAATGTATGACGGACTGCGAGGAAGTGCCAGGATTTATATCAACGGAAAACTGGCGAAACAAGAGACTGCTGACCCGGGTGTATTCCTGTCGCGAGATTGGTCAAAATATGCTGGTAGGTGAAGGAAAATATTTCGCTTCCTTTATAAGCTCAAGCAAAACTACCATTTCGTCACAAAGTGGGGGTTAAGAATGTAAGTTAGTATACATTTATCATAACCGCGAAACTTGAAATAACCCCCAGTAATATCACGCTTGAAATTTACATCAATTAACCTCATGAATCACCTGCACGTGGCCAAATTGTGACTTAGCAATGAAAACGTAAAGCTTGTGGGATGTGGCTGGAGTGAAAAGGATACTTCACACATTAATGTGATCAAGTAAGCTGAAGCCACTCTAAGGGTACTAAGGCCACAAGGTAGCGGCCATTACCCCTGAAATCTACCAAACAAAAGATTGAGCCCAAGCATTAGCAGCCATGGGCAGCTGTTTCGGCCTTGTTAGATCTCATCAGCATGGCATAGCTAATGCTCAGGCTCAAGTTGTGACTTAATCTTGTTCACATAGCGGACATTAGTTGCCCAGAGTTATCAGCTCTTAGAATAAACTAGCCCCTGATCATATTTCTTTGTATACAAATTCAGGTATAGGTGAGTTTGGTGGTAAAGGTCGCTTGGAAGGGTACATAGACGAACTTTACATTTACAACAAGACTTTTACTGAACCAGAGCTGAATGCACTCATTAAGAAGTGTCAGGGTCCTCAAAGCACCATGGTCTTGCACCTGAGCTTTGACAAGAAAAGTGGTACAAAGTTTCTGGATGATTCGGGGCTTATGAACCACGCCTCTATGGGAGGACCGCCTGTACTGCCAGGCCAGCCGACTGCAGCTCCCCCACCGCGTAAGTACCTTAAAAAATCAAGTCGAACATTAAATCAAATCCATTTATTTACACTCGATAGCGTGGGAGAGTGGCTGTCCAATCTAGCGACCGGACCCAAGGGCTAGCATGTTTAAACAATCCGGGTCGTATTGGAATTTAGAAATGTCGGTTTTTAAGGAGAGGGGGAAACTGAGTAACGCGGAGAAAAACCTCTCGGAACAGGGAAGGAACAACAACGAACCCAACCCACAAATGACGCCGAATTCGGGAACCGAACCCGAGCCAAATTGATGAGAGGCGAGTGTTCTCACCACTCGGTGCCATCCCTGCTCCCCTAAAGGACAAACGTGTGGACCCATCCAGGCTGGTAGTTTATCTGTTTTATTTTTCTGTTTGTGAACATCCTTTTCCTTCTTAGCTGCCAAAGGAAGCTGTGGAAATGGTGTGCAGATAAGTGCCGGGCAAGCAGACATTAAACTTGACGGTAAAACCTTCCGAAACAAGCCAATTGACGGCGTTACAATAGCATTGTGGATAAATGTGACGTCAGTGAAGGGAGTACATTACTTATTTAATACGATTGGCGGGCACTCGGCGCATAAACATGACCAGTATCTGCTGACGATGAATAACGGAGCCGTCAGCTGGAGCCATAATGACCAGGATGACAAGCAGCTTTTCAAAGTGACTACTGATCCTATAGTTACTGAGAGTAAGTGCTGTGCAGCTATGATACGCGTTACACGCTCTATAGAACAAGAGATTAAGACTGGAGTTTTGAATGAAAAAGAGATATTTTCCAGTCCTTTGACTCAGTTTACAATCAGTTTGCACCGCTATCACTATATGGGTTTCTAAGTGTTGAGATGAGTAGAGTAGGACTTAATAATTGACACTGACATTATGCTCGAAAAAGAAAACGAAACATAAAAATATTCAAGGGAAGTTTTATTCCTTTAGAGGAAATTTTATTTTAAAAAAAATCTTTTGTAACTCAAAATTGTAAGTTTTACATTTGAGTCGTTTTTACTCTTTTTCTTTCAAATGTTTAACAAATTTCTTAGTCTGATTATCTTTCAAAAAATCCCAGGCTGATTTTAAACAACAGCTGTATCTTTTTAGACATAGAGTAGGAAGAGAGATTGGCCACAACAAAGAATAAATGCTCATGTCATAAATTGCAGATCAGTGGGTTCACATCGCCGTAACCTACAGTGCTCAGAGTGGCCAGGCCAAGATCTTTATCAACGGCAACATGAACAAACAGGGGCCTGGAGCTGGTCGGCTGTCAGAGGACTGGGACAGCTATGCAGCGTTTGGCAAACACGCTGGATCCGTGACTGATATTGATACACTTGATGAAGTGTACATGTACAGCAGAGAGCTGTCGTCATTTGAAATAAAAACACTCTACGACAATTGTAACTTCGGCTCGGCTAAAAAACGTGAGTAGAGGCAGACCTGTGTCAGAATTTGAAACGAAAGAATTACGTGAACTAAATAGTTTATGTACTCACAAAGGTGTGGAGTTATCATGAAGAGCACAAGCCAACATGAAATGCCATAATGAAGTAGAGACCGTGCGGAGGATGACGTTGGTAGTTAACATAAGTTGTTGTTGTTGTTGTTGTTCTTCTTCTTCTTCTTCTTCTTCTTCAATATTACCCCCATCCCCTTCAGTGCTGAAGATTCTTGTTGGGGATTCGTTAAAACTCCCTCAGCCATCGAATTAGGACATACACTAGGGGTGGTCACAGCCTGAGTTTTCTTACGCCACTAGAGTTTCTTTTACGTCCCACAGAGTTAAATTAAGTGAAAGTACTGTGATACGAGACCTTGTCAGAGAAGACTAGAAAGCCTAACCGTTTGTGGGTGTCATTATAAAGGCAGCACTTTCTCCTCAATTATTTAAAGACCCTGAGTTTGAACCCGCGACCTCCCGCGCGGTAGTCCGGTTCTTTGAGCTAACCGGTCAGCTTAACTTTCCCCTCTTTTTAACGGTTTTGGTTGCAGCGAGCACGGGCCAGGTGTTCTACTTTGGGTTTGACAGCGTGTCAGGAAGCGCTGTGTTGGATGATTCCGGAAGCGGAAACAACGGTGAGCTCACTAGCCTCGCCTCCGTTACCAAGACCAGTGGGACTTGTGGGAACGGCCTTAGGCTACACGGAGGTGAGTCAATTGCAGGCGCGTTGTTGGTATTGTAGGTTGTTATTTCCTAGTACATCGCTAACGAGGTTAATCTTCTAGGTAACATTCTCGTTAATGGTCAGTTGTTAAAAAGGAGGCCGCTGTTCAGTGTAACCATGGCACTTTGGCTAAAACTAGACACAAACCGCGGTCAGCAGACTATATTTAGCACGTGTAACCCGGACAACCCGTGGAACAGTCACGTGCAGTACTTGTTTGAAATCATAGACGGACGAGTGAAATGGTTTCATGGCAACGAAAAGTCGCAGGTAAGCTTGATAGTCATACACTGATCAAAGTCAGTGCATGAACGTGACACTCTCCTTTCTTTGAATTCATACAAATCTGTCCTACATGTAAAAGAACTACTGGTCGCATCGCTAACACCAAGCTTTCCATCTGTGTCTCAGACACATTTAACTTTGGTACGTTTTGAGCTGCTATCGTCACACAGTCAAAACAGATGAAAAACGTTTTGGTGCACATTTAAATTTGCGACAAGAAGATGTGGATGAGAAATAATAAGTGTAACCCTCTGGTGCTAATTGTTTAATTTGTGTCTGTATTTCTATTTGCTGTTATTTTAGTTTTTATACCTTTCATAATAGTATCTGGTGAAAGCCTAAACAAACTAGAAGTCGTTCTGCGCCAGATATAAGACAGGAAGTAACTTTCAGTTACCTCGCAAGTTCAGCGTCTATGTCATGATGACGATCAAACATTAAAAAAAAGTTAAACAAACAACAGAATGATCATATGGCAAAGCAAAGACTCACTTATTTTAAAGTTTTTTGAAATTGATTTTTTTTTTTTTTCATTTCTCAAGACTGTGTTTAGTGCCGAGACCAACACGGCTGTGGTACCTGCCGGCACGTGGACCCATATCAGCTGCACTTACACAGCAATGGGGGGAAAATCAGAGATCTATGTAAATGGTTTGTTAAAGAAAGAAGAGTTTACGGGTTCGGGAACTCTCTCACAGGTATATCAAAAAGAAATAAGTTTGGCTGAAAGAGGGATGAGAATGCCACGTTTACTATGTAACAAAAATCCAGATATTAAGGGGGGACTAACTTAACTACAAAATTAGCTAACATTGTTGCTATGGAAAGTTCCCAACCCTCATATCTTGGAAACCATAACTTGCACAGACAAGCTGTCAGGCTATGTTTTTACAATCAAAAAGCTTTACAAGATTTTCGAGTCACAACCATATTTGGTAAGTCACATGACCAAAACAGAAAAAGGCCTAAAACTCGAGTGGCGTACATTTCTGGATATCGAAAATGGTGCCAATGGTTAACGATCGCCAAGGTGCAAAACTCTACGTATCGATTTTTGGAAATTCGCGTTTTTGTGAGATTTATGACGTCATAAGCACGCAAATTCATACCATTTTGTCATTATTATTGCAGTTATGTACGTTAACAACAATTGCTTACGTAGGCTTGTAAAGAAGGCTGGAATATCTCCGATTGGCAGAAAAATCGGAACTTCACATAATTTTCTCCAAGTTTTAGGGTTTTTTCTCTCTAAAGCGCGGTTGGGGCCTGGGGCAAGTAACGCATGCGCAATAGCAATTTATAAATTTTACATGTTCACCTCTTCGCACGTCTCACCAATATAGTGGCAAAAACACCGAAAAACCGTGTTTTGCAAGTACAGTCCGTAAAAATCCCTTGGCAACAATGCTAAGTCTGTAGTTAAGTTAGTCCCCCTTAACAATTTGACTTTCTTGGAAAGTGGCACTTTTGTCTCGTTAAACTTAATTCTTTCACTGGGAAAAGATCGTCATATACGTCCCAGAGACGTAATTAGAAAGAGTTGGAGCATGTTATTTCGCGCGTTGCGATAGTACTTTCACCAGTTGCAGGCAATACAAAGTCTGGCAAACGTTTCATCAATAAAAAACGTTTCAAACTGACATCCTTCAGTAATAAACCTTTCGTATTTGTGCATATTTGTTTCTGAGCTTGAACCAATGAAGATTTCTATAGCAAACACAATCTTTGGAAACGACAAAATTCTTTATCTATTTTTTCGGTTTTATAAAGCAGACCTTCATCATTTGGATGGAAATCTTACTCTAATGTTGCTGAGAAAAAGGTGATACTATTCCTTTGGAAAAATGGATCATCGTCATCATCATCATCATTGTGATTAATATTATTATTGTATTCTTTAGGACTGGGCTGGCAAGATTAGCATCGGAAAGACGTACGACAAAGGGAGTGACGGACAGTGGATTGAACAGAACATGCTTTACGGAATCATCGATGAGTTCTACCTTTATGAACGAGCCTTGAAACAAAACGAAATCACCCTGCTGGCTCAGACGTGTAATTACCGCCGGACAGTGCTTCACTATGGCTTTGATCTGTTCACTGGTAAAACGATATATGACCAGTCGGGTCTCGCCAATAATGGTATGGCCATTAATGGCACGACTGCGTCCAAGAACGGGACATGTGGAAAGGCGGTTAATATGACCATGGGACAAATCAAAATCCCGGGCGATACTTTCAGAGAGAAACCTCAGAAGGCTATTTCGATATCAGTTTGGATTAGTCTGCAAACAAACAGGTTTGATATCAATATATAATAAAAATTAGTTATTACTGTTTGAGAACAGTGAAAGGTCTCTTTAAAGCTATTCTCTCATAAGAATGCACTTCACACTCGCCAAAAATAGACGGTTTTGCGAAAAAAGAGAGATAAATCTCCTTAGTGATAGCCTCCTTCGCAGACGTCTTTGGGCTCGTCACGCGTTCCTTGCCCACGAACGTCTGCTAAACTGAACTGCCACTTCCGTTCGTCGGCGGTTAGCCTTTGTTTTGAAGAAACCAATAACGAGCTGCGTAAGAATGGAAATCGACACCCGATTCACGTGCATCGTCTGGGAAAATAATCCAGGGGTCGAAGTCCTACTTACCATAAATTGGAAAACGAACTATGATTGGCTGACCGCCGCGAACGGAAGTGGTAGTTCAGTTCAGCAGACCTTCGTGGGCAAAGAACGCGTGACGAGCCCAAAGACGTCTGCGAAGGAGGCTACCTTAGTGAGGGTTTAGCAGTAGCGAAATCCTCGCTGAGTGCTTACGATACCTATCAGCATACAGGAAGGCAACGCAGTCATTTGTGGCCTTCGTGCCCTTAGAGTGGCTTCAGCTTACCAGATCACATTAATTTGGAGGTATCCCTTCCAACGCAGTCATTTGGTTGCCTTTACTTACCTTTTTAGGACGGGCAAGTAAAACAAAGCTAACGTGTATCATCTTTGATTCGCTGCCTTTTAAAACATAGAAAACATAGGTTAAAGGATTATAGCGACGGCAAGTCAAGAACTGTCCGTTTAAAGCAAGGAGTCGGCGATCTATTGTGGCCTTGTACCTACCGAAGCGTATAAATGTAGTATCTCCGATTGCCCTATAACCTCACCTACAGAACGCCATAAATCTCGGAAAACTGACTTGGTCAAGTTGAAGTGGGATACTGAAAAATGATGAAGAGTTATCGTTTTTCTCAATTTCAGGGGTCGCCATGAGCTTTTTAACACCATCGGGAGCCATTCTGATCATAAGCACGACCAGTACGACTTTGCAGTACAGGATGGGAAAATCATATGGTTTCACCACCAGGAAAACGACAAAGAAGTTTTCAACGTCATTACTCTTCCCGTCATTCCCGCGCGCAACTGGACTCACGTGGCGGTGACGTATGACTCGTTTGCCATGTTGGCTAAAGTTTACGTTAACGGCATACTTGTGAAGCAGAAGTCTGCAAGCGGAGACCTCTCACAGGACTGGGGGCATTTTGCTGGAATTGGAAGGCATTTTTATGAAGGGACTTACTTGTCAGGACTTATTGATGAATTTATTATTTATAATTATGCTCTCAGTGACATTGAGATCAAATATTTAGCACAAGGAAGATGCTCAAAAAAGTAACAAGAGAAGCTAGAATTAACAATTTTTTATGAAAAAAAAAAAAAAAAAAAAGGCAGTTTCCTCATGAAAAGGAGTGTTTCACAAATTTTATATTTCAAATAATTATTCTTAAAGTTTTCCCTAATCAACTCATGAAACGCCTCAACGACTTACGGCTATTAGGGCGGCTAAAGTTGTTCCCTTTTGGAACGTAATCACTTTACAATAATAAACAAAGATCTTATCAGGGAGTCAAGTGATGTAAAAGTATAAACATCTCAATATGGCACTTTTCCAGTTCTAAAATTAAAAGTAGCATCTAGACTTAACCCTTTCATGTACATATGGTAAAGCTGGGAGAGTTGTGCAGCTACCTCTAAACAAAATCTGATAATAAAAAAGCGTAAAAGAGCGTTCATTAACGCACGCTTAAAACCATCTTGGATTAAAAAACAGAAGAGTTTTAGTTAAAAGGTTTATAGCTTGTACAGCTAGCGATGATGTCCACACTAAGGGAAGATTTCGCGGAGCCCAGGCTGGGGCTGCTTGAGATCAAGTTGCCTCCCCATGTAGGCCCTTTAGCACCCCTCTTTTGCCTTTATGCGAACAATACCCCAGCTACGAAGACTATATTGTTCACGGTTTGAGTGTCTGCACACAGATGAAAATCATCATTCGTTCTTTGGTAGAAAACTTACTTGATATATTAAGCTTCCTGCAAATGTGTTTAATTAGTCTTACTTGCCTTTTGTCTGGTGTGTGCATTCTCATCTTTTTTTTAACAATGGTGACATTAAGCCACAGGTCAGGAGGATGGAGGAAGAGGACGGCAGATTGACCTTGAAAGAGCATGGCGAAAGCTACCAAGACACCTTTTTTATTTTACCATGCCTCATGTGGAATATATTTTAATGTAGTAAATATCCAGAAGAAACAAGTTCAGCAGAGAGGTGTGCGAAACAGTACGGTCCCGCTTAACTTCAACTAGTTTTCTTTCCCGAGCGCTGGATTATAATAAATATCTAATACCTCATTTTCGCGGTCCGCACTGTAACCTACGGATCCTCGTTTTTTCCCATTAATTTATGGCCCGCGCGCTTCGCTCTTGGGCCACAAATCAAAGGGAAAAAACTCGGTCGGTAACTTACAGTACGGACCTCGAACTCTGTTAGTAAGAGGTATGTACAACACAGTGTGTGATGGCACTCTCACCTCCACCTCTACCTACCCCCAACCCCTCCCTCCCAATTTCCTGGTCCAATTTCCTTGATGCTGATTTCGCCCACACAACTGAATCTGGCGATAATTTACAGGTATAAGGATTGCGAACTGTCCTAACCAATAACAAAGTTTTCCTAGTATCGACCCTCAACCGAACAGGAACAAAGCAGGACAACATGAGCATTGCCTACGACTCGGCATGCATCGCTTTATTACAAAGCAACTTAGGTATCACTTTATACAGCGTTTCAGTTGTCTTTCAAGCAAAATACAATGGAATAATAAATAGGAGTACTATAAATGTAGCTGTCAAAGCTACAAATGAAGTGTCTGTACAATAGTTGACTTGGTTTGGTTATGACACTTGAGCCTGTTCTGTAAACTATACAATGGCTTCCATAGATGCTATCTTTCCGAGGTCACGCGCCACAAGGAAATGAAAATGAAGAAAACAAAATGGTGTCCCCCCTCTGACAATGTCTCGTCCTCACTCAAGCGTTCACATTTTGCACCTCGCAGCACAAAATAAGTCGTTTGAACTTATGAATTCTTGTGTCCAACATATGAAAGAATGCTTTAAAAGAAAAGTAAGACCAAAAAAGACGGCACCTGAGTTAACTTTCCCGAAGGTAACAGCCACGCCTAAACCCACGTCAACAACGGTATGATCAGGGGTATGATCAGCATATATGGCGGCCAACAGTAAATCAGCGGCTGCCTTGCTAGGCATAAGAAACAAAGAATGAAAACAATGGAACCTGGCCCTAAAACCAACAGAGGTGCAACCTATAAAGATCCAGTGAAATTAGAGGTTTCAAAGAGGTGCAGCCCTACTGTCGGTTTGATCTGAGTATATACTTAGTTTGTGCGTGGTTTACACCATGGTTCTGTTATAGCCGTCACTTAACGCGTTGAAGAAAAACGAACAAAACTGTTAACAAAATGTGAAGACAACGTGAAGTGGCTGTTGTGTTTTCGACGCATACAAAGAAAGCAACATGGGTGCCAGCAGTAAGAACAAGAAGTGAAAATGTTAAAATTTATGGTGATTTAAAAAGTCCACGTTGAATGCAATCGTCTATTAAATTTACAAATATGCATGTACGTGAAGCATTGCTTTACAAACAACCCCTTGATGTTATTTTCGGCGGTGCTTTCTGTGGGATAGCCGTCTGTAGAAAGAAGGATCCAACTCAGCGGCCACATCGTTAGGTAGCTGAGAGATGTGTACTGTTCGTGTCCTGTGTTTCTGTACGTCATTTAGAGGAACCCACTCATCTGGCAATCTATCAAGAGAGGATTACAGAGTGATTGGTAACTGGCATCACATCTAGCAGCTAAGGGGGAGACTTGTCTTACAAGGCAAACGCTAATTCTCAGTACTAAATAATGTTAAAACTCTCAGTCTGTTTAGAGGGAGTTTAACTCAAAAGCTTTTGCATGGTAGTCTGACGTTTCAACTACGGACGAGAAGGCGTAAGTCACTTACGAGTTTAATGTACACGTAAATGTATTTAAAGTACTTGAATTTCATTGTATTTCGGCAAAAGTGCGCAAACAAATTCACAAAGTGCCTTTCTTTGAAACTACACTTCGATCGCCAAGAGATTTGTCCAAGAAAGAAAACTTCAGAAAGTTCAGGAAGTTTTCAAAGTATTTTCAAAGAGCAAGGGAAGAACTACAGTTAAATAATTTTTAGCAAGGCAGAACCATAATTTCAACGTTTGCATCAAACGGACAAAAAATTTTTAGCTTGATTCAAAGAACCAAACGGATCAGCCAAATTTTGAACAGATATGATCAAAAAGGACAAACTAGTCTCGCATTTAGAACTACAGCTATCTGGAGTTCCACTTCTACAAGCTTGAGAGATATTATCAGGAAAGAAAAATGCACACTGATCATTTAGGATTCGAAAACGTGGTACTTGAGGATGCGGATTTTCAGTCATTTAATCAGCCAAGCATTTTAGGCTTCATATTAAATTTAACTTGTTACTAACATGTCTTCTGGTAGCCATCTCAGAAGCACATCTATCTCTCCAGTCTTCTCCTCAGTCCTTCGTCCAAGAACCTGAAGTACAAACAAGAAAAAGAAATTAAAGCTATAAGAAGGTATCCCTCAAACAATTCTAATAGTTCTCCAGACTCTGACACCAGATTTCTTCTGGCCATTTTTCAACCTTTTTTCAACCAAAACCGAGTCAAAGGAACTGGCTCATCGTCAGCAAATGGAGAAGTTCTCTGATCTGTTGAGGAAATGCCACGAGCGCCATCTTTAACTCAAAATACCGCAAAAAATATGTTCTGATGCTTGATTGAAAACCACTCTCAAGATATGGCAATAAAAACATAATCAGAGAAAACCTGCATAATAATTAAAGTTTTAGTAGGTACTGATGTCTGCCTGCTAAGCTATTGGTGGTGAACACAGAGGAGAGGCTGATAATATTACTGCAGTACACTAACAAGCATGACAGATCTGCCTGAACTGACCAGATAAATAAGGAAGACGTGACAAAACATTTTTACTGCCAATTACAGAACAGATCAAAGGCCACATAACATCGCTTATAAAAAAAAAAGAACATCAATTTGGTTTGCCAGTTCTGTTATGTAACAAATCATTAAAGTTGACAATTTCTTGCTAAGATCCCTACAAAGCAGTGTGTTGGGGTTGGCCTTGCTGGGATCTCTGTGGCCGTTTGCTTGCCCCTCATCATGCTTACGATCTCTCTTTTTTTTCTTTCTTTTTTTTTTTTTTTGAGTCAAATGAACATGTGATGGAAGCTTCTAAATAAATAAAGCAAACTCATACATTCTTCTAGCAATAGCCACACAAAATAGGTTCCTGCATTATAAATGGTGTTTTACAAACCAAACAACCCACTTCACTGGCAAATATTTCCTGCTTTGTAAATTGTGGTTATGAATATTGGTTATTGGACAGGGTTCAAGTCTATGACTATTGCAAGGTTAAAAAGAAATTTTAGTTTACAGTACTCAAAGTAGAGTGTTGCATCTACTGGCAGTAAATGTGTGAAATGTCTGCCAAAGACAGACATTGATCACCACATCTTCTCATGGAATGGGAAAAAAAGGATAGCAAAACCTACCTTGCTCTGAAAAACAATTTTTGCTCCATCTATACCCAATCTATAGCATGACACAGGCATTACTTGAGGGAGCTTCTCTTTTATTTTAGTCACTGCATGTTGGTCAATGAAGTCCTCCTTCACTATAAAAAATCAACATTAAAACACTTTTATTCCATGGCTCTACATATCAAGCAGCAAAGACTTGATTGTTAATAATATTGTTAATAATTTTTTGGGTGTTGTTTAGCCAAAGATATTAGTTGATTTGTTTTACAGGATGTTCAAGGTACTGCTGTACATATAAGAGACAGCAAGCTTTGTTAATCAAGGTTTAGAATCTTAGAATCTTGTTCACTGTATGACAGATTTTATTCTCCTTTCCTACGAGCTCATAAATAATAGCCAGCCATGAAAAAAGAATAATAAAAAGTGCTTTGCTAAAAGCAATTTGATGAATGTTTGATACATATTTTACAACTTGAGGATGTTGCAGAGACTATACAAACTTAACTTACAACAAAATGGCTATTTTCAAAATAAAACTCAGTGCTCTAATATGCAGATCTCTGTACTCTACATACAATTATTGTTTCTTTAGAGCATCACAACCATAACCCCAGACAATTTCTGCCAATCATACAATCATACGTAGTCCCTGGTGTGGTGGTCTATCTCTACTAGAATGTGGTTATAGGAAAGGGATTCCAGTTTGCAGTTATGGGCCTACAGTAATTGGCGCAAGCTGTTGTAGTGTCCCTGCCAGGTCTCTGGCAAAGCTAATAAAATAAAATAAACCACTGATCACAAAGAAGAGAAGAATTTTGTGTCACCTACACATAATGCCAACTTAACACTCCAGCCAGTCACAAACAACAAGGGGAGTAAGTCAATCAATACTCAGTGCTAGTATTCTTAAAGGGAACCTCCACTCTTTCAACGAATTGACGCTAAGTTGTAGGCAATAACTACTAGATTTCAAATTTTGTTTTAAAATGTGGATATATATATAACATTTATGTGCACAAAAAAAATGGATATCATCATCACCTATTTTCACTTTTAAGTTTCCCGGCACGGCCATTTTGGATTTGATGGTGTGTAGTGGTTGCCCTATTGTTTAACACAAAGTATTTTCTGCTTCATTTGATTCCTGACAATAGTTGCAACCATTGCACGTCATCAAATCCAAAATGGTCGTGCCAGGGGAAATTTCAAAGTGAAAATAGGAGATAATGATGTCACTTTTTTTTTGTACACTTAAATGTTATATCCACATTTCAAAACAAAATTTGGAAACTAGCAATTATTTCCAACAATTTACCGTGAATTTGTTGTAAGAGTGGAGGTTCCCTTTAAGCTTAGACACAAATTGAGGGCTTTCCACAAAGGGACGTACATCACTTTTTGGCCTTAAAATCCAAATCTCCTTGAACTCACACTGCTTTGGCATACAGACTGGAAATGGTGTCAGAAATGAAGTTCTGCACTTCTTTTATGGTTTGAAGGCTAGAATTTGCCAAAACCTTAAGAAACAGAAACAAAAAGAATCTGATGCATGATTGTTTTGATTTGGCTTTAAAAAGAAAACATTCATGCATCACTTTAGCTGGTTCAGTTTCAGGCCAAAGTAATGTGCAATTTGCTGAATCCAGGCCTTCAAATCAAAAACTATGTGCAGAACTTCATTTCTGATACCATTACAAGTCTGTATGCCAAAGCAGAGCAAATTTAGAGAGATTTGGATTCAAAGGCCAAAAACCAATATTTCCCCTTTTTGCAGAAAGCCCTTCAAATCCTTTGGTTCTAAATGGAAAAGGAAGTGATACAAAGTTCTCCAAGAAATTGACAAAGTGGACAAAGTCTATCAATCACAGTCCTTAACCATGACCTGTTGATCCTGTTGTGATTTAGCTTCCCTTAATTTTTTTGCTGAGGGGCATAGTAATGAGTGATCAGAGTGGAAAACCAATTGCAAAAATAATATGGTCCGTTGATTCTCCAAAAGGAATTATTTTAACAACAGCTTACGTAAAAAATGGCTTCTTCATCGGGAAAAAAAACTTAATCCGTGTTCAAATGTAAACAAAGCCAACTGTCTCATGCTCCTCACAAGCACAAGTTCTCATAGGGAATCAAACCCACAACCTTCTGTGCATATACCGGATTACTTTGACCATAAGTGACACGAGCCTGGCCGGAAGGAAAGACCCGAAAGTGTTATATCTTCTATATGTGACCCCTTACCAATCCCGTAGACGTGTAATGTTGGCTAGAAAAAGGCTACCAACCTTGTGCTGGAGGTCTTGCCTGGCGTACAATCCTAATTTTCTTCTTTTTCTTTTTCATTACTTTCTTGGGCGAGGAATCATTATCCGATTTTTGTCTTTTCGTTGGCTTGGACTCGTTAAAATGTGACGGTACATGCCTAGCTAAGCCCTCTCTGGACGAAAAAGTCATTGAACATCCACTTATCATACACTTAAACGGCTTAGCGCCTGTGTGAGCGTTAACATGCTTTGAAAGCCACGAGTGTGAAAGACTCGGTTTGTCAAACACCTTGCAGCCTTCCCATAGGCACACAAAAACGTCTTGTGTGGACATCGGCTCTACGTGAGCAGTCCTAACATGTTCGGATAATTCGGCCGCGTTTTTTACTACAACATGACACGAAATCCACTTGCATTCCACAGTCCTTTCACCCTTACTGTTGACACCTTTAGAGCATGCTCTTGTTTTCCTGAAAAAGATAAAACAATTGGACTCTTATAGTTAGCAATTCGAATGAAACCAGGTATCACAAACATTTCGGTTTGCTGTCAGCTTTGTTCTGGCTGTAAAGCCCGATAGGATTATTCAGAAAAAAACGAAACATACAAATATCGCACTTACTCCTTGCAGTTTTCTTCGGAAGAAAACGATTCGATATTTTCGAATTCTCTCTTTTTGGATTTTAGGGTAGCAGCGCTACTTTCATTCGTAAAACTGCGAGACTCGCAATTGACCGGAAAAGACTCGTCGCGTTTGGGTGAATGTCTTGAATCCTTGCCTAGACAATTTTCTGTTCCTCTTATCTCGAGTTCTGGAGTACTACACAAGCTATTTGGTGTTCCAGTTCCGAGTGATTCAAGGTCGATCACAGAGTAACAACCGGAGGACTCCAACTCTTCGGCGTCCGCCATGTTTATCTTGATTCCACAATCACGTGGAATTAAAACGCGTTTGTTCAGAGTCAACCAATCAGCGGCTCTTATCAGAAATGAAGCTCGTCAGTTCGGGGGGCTCTTTCGGCAGGAAAATAATGAATTTGCAAGATAAGTTTCGAACTGTAACAGCTCACTTATAATAAATTTTCACTGACATAACTCAAAAAGGATAATTTACAAAGCTAAGGAAATTAATGTGATATAAAAGGGTGGAGAAAAGTTAATGTACCATGCCATGAAAAATGAACCATGAAAAAATCATTTTGCTGTTCAAAAATTTGAAATGCAACTTATATTTGGAAATCAGAGAAAGACATAAAACGCAGAAATTGGCCGTAACAAGGAACGTTTCCTCCCCCACCCCCACGGGAATGTTGTTTTCCAAATAAGGGCATATAAGGAAATCGCGTCGCCCGAACACGTGTCGTGGTTTGCAGTTGTCCGCCATTTTGGATGCGAAAGGGCGAAGTAGCGAAGCGCAGAAGATTATTTTTGAGCGAATACTGCACGTACTCGCTCTTTAAATCAAACAGAGGATTGCTAAGCGAAAGGCGCCGTAGGATACCAGGCAAAGTATGCGCTTCTTCTTTCTCAGGTTGCATATAACTTGTTTTGTGGCGGAGATTTAATGCCGAAGGGTCGTTTCCACTTTGGCAAGCACGAGGTTCTTGTTGAATCGCGCCAGTTATTTTAGCACTAAAAGTATCAGTCTAGGTGCTTTAAATTTTAGAATAAGTTGCTTCTAAACGATTCCTGGTGGTTTTTAGGTTAAGTTTTGATGTAAAATTTCTGTTACAAGGCATAAGCTTACAATAGTTCTGCCACCGTTGTTGAGGTCGTAACGAACTTGAACAAGTTGTTTGCGACTATGCTGTCAAAGATTTTTGACAGAGGGCACTGCAAGACGGAAATGTTTTTGAATTTCTAGCGCTGCGTGCTTTGCATCGAATAGTAATGGAGGGAAATGTATTTTAGAAACTTTCTTGTGACAAAGATAAGATTTTAGTGCAAGCTAAATAAACAAAATTTTGTTTTCGTTTCTTCATAGATGATGTAGGTGATGGTGAAGTTTCCCTAGTATTACATTGAGAAACAAATTAAGAACCTGTTATTTTGTTCAGCCATCTTTAAACTACCTATTGCATGTGTATTGAGGACCCAACCACTAGGAAGCCCGTGAGTTTTGCCTAACTATTTGCATTTTGCGCTTCCGTTATGCAGCATTCCAGTCCGCCTGACTTGCGTGGCGCAACGCAGCAGTGAGTTGTACGCAGAAACGTTGCAACAGGTTAGCAGACAGCATCTTCGCAGCATTTGCAGCAATAGCCTGTGATTCTATTTATCTGGTGAGCGCCCTTGACCGTAACAATTGCAAAGCGCTTATTCTGTTGACATCTCAATCCCTTTAAAAGCAAACAATTTCTATGGATATGTCCCAGAACTCTGGAGACAATAATGACACCAACAATAACACCCCTGATAAGGAGGGTGTTAAAGATTCTATCTGTCGTGATTACCAGCGTGGAGTGTGCACTCGTGGTTCAAAATGCAAATTTAACCACCCTGATGGCATGGGAACTGAGCTTACAAACAGCCCGATGATCTGCCGAGATTACCAGAATGGAAAATGCCAGCGTTCAACTTGCAAGTACCTGCACTTGTCCAACAATGAAGAAAAGGTATTTCTGCGCACCGGTCAGATGCCACCAAAGCGAGATCCCTATGATCCTTTCAGAGGAGAGCCAACCCGTGCAGGACCAAATGATGCAATCTGCAAAGATTTTCTTAATAGGAAGTGCACACGAGGACAAGGGTGTCGTTACCGTCATGTTTATGAGGATGGTGAAGAGGGAGGCTATGGAGGCTATGGCTTTGATGGTCCTTATGGCAAACGTCGCCGTGAGTCATATGAAGGTCAAAGCTACTACTACCTTGTGGATGAAAATGAATCACTGCGACGCAGGGTGGCTGATCTCCAAAAGCAGGTCACCGACTTGAAAGCCACAAATGAAGTTCTCTTAGAGCAAAATGCAAAGTACCGCAATCAGATCGGCGACCGTGGCAGCTACAATGGTAGTGGAAGTGGTAGCAGCAGTGGTCCTGGTTACTCCTCTAGCTATGGTGGGAGCACCAATCAGTCTTACAGTACATCATATCCACCACGAGAGAGCTATGCTACTAAGGACCCCTATGGCAGCTACTCCTCACCCACTGGAGGCAGCTCATATGCTTCCTCAGGAAATTATACCTCTAACTCTGCCTATGGTGCAGGCTATACCAAGTTTGATTAGTGTAGTTCCACAGCACATATGACCTCGTGACACCATGCATCACTCCTCTCATGTCACTGTAGGTGTTTTTTTAGGTAGCTTTTGTCTCCTCTGCCATTGTGTAACGGATGTGTTACATGTGGCAGAGGCAAGAGACAGATCTTAAAATTCTCATTGTTCATGATAAGTTGACCATACATGTAATTACACAGGTTTTTTATGGCACTGCATTATGTCTGTTTGGGCAGTGGGAGTTAAAAAAGTTAAAGTTTGTTTATGTTAAGGCACTGTTCCTTCTCGTGAAAGGGTCACCCTTAACTTTATACCGATATATGATTTTTTATAGTTTAAAATCAATTTTGTTAGTGTGTTGGTTAATACATGTACTTTGTAAACTCTACAGATGTAGCTTGTTGCACAGAACGTTTTTGCAGTTATTGCCCCTTTCTAGCATATTTTACCCAGCAATAAAGATTGTTATCAAAAAATGTTGTTTCACGTCAGTCAGATTTAAAACCCATTTCCAAAGAAGCATTGGTTTGAAGGATTCAAATTGTGATGAAAGCAAATTTTTATGTTGACTCTAACCAGAAGTAGGCCAACTCGAATCTTCTTGTCAGTCTTGTGCTTGAGTATTTCCTGGCTCTGAGTAGTGAGTCTCTGGAAATTCCTTCCTAATGAACTCTTTCATCACTGATATCTGTTGCATAAATTATTTTGGCCAATAGTTCAAAGGACCAATACATCCAGATCTGACAGTGTGTTGATGTTTGGGTTTCTCCTTTTCTGATTTTTCTTCTAAGCTGACAACATTGTCATCATTTCCATCTCGAAGGGTGCATCTTTCAAGGGGGAAGGTCTTTGCGTGTTAACTTTATTTTTAAACCGATTTCGCAACTTTCGGGCTACCTTGGTGCAATCTTGAAAACCATCTGATTGTATTAAACGGAATGCAATGTTTGATTCCCGTGTGGTTTTCCCACAGGTAGCACACAAATTTGCTAATACAGCTTATGTTTTCCATTATTACTCCTCTCAAAGAACGATTTTGCTTGAATTTCGACAACCTGTCTGTCGTGAAGTCTTTCAAAACAAAAGAAAACTCTTGTTACAAAGAATGTCAGGAATGTTTGGTTCATTGCAATAGATGAAATTTGATTCAAGATTCAGCACCGATGTAGCGTGAATCATGCACGCACGCAGTTGACAACTAATTCCCAGCTACGTGAGTTACGATATTTCCAAAGCGTCTTCCATTATGTATCCATGCAATGCCCAATGGGTACAGTTTACTGGTTTGTTATTTGGAAGCGCTACGCTTTCTTGAGCAATCAGCTTCTCAACTTCCGCTCAAGCTGACACTCCTTATAAGGATCAAGGTCAAGACATCATTTTGGAATTTTACATTGCAAGGCGTATCGGAGAGGTTTGTTTGATTTGTTACTAATAAGATCTCTATTTCCCTTGGAACTGCTACGCGGGTATTTTGGACAATCAGCTGGAGGAAATACCGGGGATTAACAGGTTAGTCAACGCTGCTTACTTGAATGTTTTAGCGCGGAAACACAATGATTCACTCTATCTTTACCTTGACGGATTAACTGCAAGCCTGTGAAGCTAGCACAGTTACTGAGTTAGCAGTTGCGACATCGCCAGCTTGTTGATTCTTGCTTCCCTACTTTAACGTGAATTCCAAGATGTCTTTAACAATATTAAACCTATGAATCATGAACTGGAACGTCAACTGGGTTGGTTTAATAAGGCCTTTCAAGTTGCGATTCGCTCAGTCGACTGTCGAAGGTATAAACTCTCGAATCTTTAATTAACTCAATTACGATTCACCATTTGCGTTCGCAAAGTTTTCGACGCTTGGAACTTTGATTTTATTCCCGGAACAATTCAGTCAGCAATTGTTTCTAAACTTTGAATGTCCTTGCTTGATCCAAAGAAACCGTTTCGTCGATCGTTCATTTGCCAAGGTGTTGTGAAGGGCGGCATGTCTGCCTCAACGAGGTTATCACCCGGAAGTAAGCGATGAAATGGCTTTCTGCGTGCCTATGCACAACCTCAAAAATGCCATTTCCCTATGGAAATGGCTGTTAATTAACAATTTTCCGAGGCTACTTTTATCAGAAAACTCACATATAGCGGACAAAAACATTACATTTGTAGGGACTAACATTCCTATACACAGTACACGAGCATTAGGGTTGCAAAGTAAAAATTAAGGATACTATATCTGTAGTATATTGGAATACTGAATAGTGGAGCTCCCCACATGTATCTTAACATAAGCTTATACTTTTTACTGCGCTGAAAACAGTCACGTCACTTTCATTGATCGTCACTCAAATCACATCCAAATGGCAGTGCATACACTTGTGGTAATCTTATTTGTGCTTTGTTTATTCCATTGCATGCACTTTCATTTTGTGTAAACACTTTGCATTTGCTTTTATTTTGATGTTTGCGTTGGCTTCAAATAAGTAAACCATATCATACATATGTCAAACAAGCTTAATCGGTCTCCAGTAATCATCTTTTCATCATACCATATTTCCTCAAATAAGCACCCACACTCTAATATGCGTTAACTGCTGAATCTTTGAAATACCACTATATCATGCTATTTCATTCTTATTTTGTCTTTCAGTTTGGCCATACCTTTTTCCTTTCATAAACAATGTATTCCCAGGATACTGGGAAACGAGCAGGTGGAGAAGCCCATTACAGTGGTAAGCATGACATGAGAGGTGCTTGTAATGTATCCCAAAAATGGAAGTCCAGATTCTTGGAGGGGGACAGGGGGACAGGAGCCAGGGAGAATAGGAAGCAGAAGGGGTATGGGAAGCAGGAGAGAAACAGGTGGGAAGCAGGAGCTCTAAGAGGGCGGGAGGCGGGAGAAAAATACCAAACACTAATTTTTGTCATTTATTAATATGTTAGAATACTTTCGAAAACAAGAACCCAAAATGTTATTTGACTTGCATTTAGCTTCTATTAGTAATCAAGAAAACGAAAATTTGCACTTGGGCGGAAAAACAGGCTTATTTTCAGTGAAATTGTAAACCCTTTTATGGTGGTTGCTGCATCAGTCATGAAATGTCAAGCCACATGAGTGCACATGTGTTGCGTAAGATGTCTGGAGCAAGAAGAGCAAGGCTGAGTGTGTGTGAGTTGGTTAGAAAAGTATCTCAAACCTTTAGACCATTTTACTTAACAATTAGATTATGAGCTCGAGATTTCCATCGCGTGATAGCTGATGAGGGCGCAGCCCAAATCAGCTATCACGCATAGAAATCGAGAGCAAATAATCTAATTGTTTTAGTATAAATCTACTAGCCGTTCAAAACGAAACAAGTAAATTATCCAAATTCTCCTCACAGACACTTCGAAAATGCAAAGAAGCGTGCGCCATTATGTTGACAACCACTACTCACTATCTATCACAGAATAGATAGCGAGTAGCGTAGCCAATCAGAGAATGGCATTTGTGATAGAACGCTAATAGATTTATACTAATAGGTCTTAGAATTTTGCGGTGCGGCAGTGAAAGGTCTGTACATGGAAGACTATGTGATAGCCAGTTGCAACTTACTAAGGAAACGTTCTGCAAGATTCTTTCAGACTGCTGAGGTGAACATGATATGGAGTCTGATGAAATAGACCTAAAAATTCCACTGTTTTTGTATGGGCCGATGTAGCAGTGTCGATAGATTTTTGCTACCTGGTCAAAGTCAAAAGCTGACAAAACCATGGAAACGTCTATCAGTGACAAAATTATGTAAATCACTCCCAACTCGGAAGAGGAGACAGACTTCACAGGTCTAATAACCATTTGGAGCCGAAGGAGATCAGTGCGGCCACCTCAGCACATGGAAGACTTCAGTTTAGATGTACTTAGATTTGCCAATCGATAATTAAGAATATCAGAAATATGCCTGAGATGTTTGGCTACAAGTCTGTCATATCCTATTTCTGTATTTTAATTGCTTGGATCCCAACAAATGCCGGACACATATCTAGTCAATATGATAAATCTCACATTATCAGAACATGTGACAATTCAGAACTGCATGCAAATAATAAATAATCCAACATGAAAATGCGGACTGAAATGGTAAAACTCTCAAATGAGATAAAGTCAAAACTTCATTAAACTGAGACCATATGGCAGTGTTGATTTTGGGCAAATTATTTAAAAACAAAGGAAATGCTAAGAATTACGCCTCTTAATGACAAGGATGTGTTTTGAGTCTCGTAATTTACAGGGGATGGGAGCAGGACTGAAAATGGCATGAGTCAGGAGATAAGATATAGGAAGTGGGAGAGCAGGGATTTCATCTGGAGTGAAAACTCATGACACAGTATCACCTTTCAGCATGAAAAATGTATCTCAGGAAGTGGGGGGGGCAGGAGGGGGGAGGTGACAGGGGAGTCCAAATTTCTCACTTCCTGTGTCCTGTTCTCCTGCCTCCTGTATCTTTCCTCCCAAACTCCTGCACTTTTTTGCATTATTACCGCCCTCAATAATTTAGTTCTATCCAGCCTCCCATCTTTTTAGAAATCCTTCTTCCTTTCCTCCTCTCTCCCACCCCCCTTACCTCTCCCGCTCCTCTCCCCTATTCTCCCGGGCTCCTGTCCCAGTACCCCCCTCCACATGCACGTACTGTTCAACTAGCATGTTGCATTTTAGGAGTGTCTCCACAAACTCAACAGTCTCAACCAAGTTAAGCAACTCAAGGTAGATTTGTTTAGAGTTCAATCTTAGCTTGTTGTCACATATAATAAGGCAGTTAGCAGGGTTTTCCCGGACACGCAAATGCGCGTCCAGGGATGCACTGATTGGCTGAAAAACTAAAAAGGGATGCAAAACATGTACAGCAAGGAGTCTGTGTCCTCTTGGACGCACATGTTTTACTTTCTAAAAATTAGTTTACTACTGAGTAAACCTCTGAAAAATCCCTTTTGAGAATAAAAACAAACTTTTGAATCTTCACTGTTGTTTGAATAAGCATGAAGTTGGCACATTTTTCTAAGTGTATCTTCCTGACTGAGTTCATGAATTAGTGAGAAATACCTTATTATAATAAGTGCTTATAATGATTTCTTTTCAGAGTAAGTATGCATGACACAAAAATGGTTGAATAAGATACATTAATTTATTTTTGGGTACCTATATACCATACTACTGTATAACATACTACTGATTACATTCTCCTGCTGGAATTCAAGACAATACCAACTGTGGGACCCCTACTTTTTTGTCTGGAACCCTCGACTTTAGGTCAAAGGAGTCCTAGGGAGTGACCCAAAGGAAAGTTTTGAGGGAAAACCCTGAGTTAGGTTATTTGGATTAATATTGCTGTTTAATTGGTACATGAGCTTATTTGCAAAAATTCTGTCTTTAATTCTAGATGCCTTGGCTGTTAAGGCAATAGTGCCAGATAAAGCTCTTCATGATGTAAGTATTAAAAAAATACCAGGTTATCTCTTAATTAATGTACAGTACCGTAGAATTCCGAAAGTAACGGTCCCGGTTACTTTCGGATTTTGCAGGCAAAAGGGGCCGCTACTTTCGGGTAGCTGTTACTTTCGGGTAGCTGTTATTATTTTACGGATAGGTAAAAAACGTTTGTAACTCAAAGTGGTCTTTAAGCCAAAGAGGACACGTATTATAGAATTTAAAAGTCATTCCATTTATGTATATTCCTACAATGTAACATAACCAGATGAACAAACAGTAAACAAAACAGAGTACCTTAAGCGGTACGCAAAACATGCATATGCAATCACTAATATTAAACTGTACAGTGTATTTTGACTCTTCGCTGACAAATTTATTTCAATACAGTATTGCAGCATTCATAAGTTTCACTCACAGCTTAAATCTTGCTCTAGTTCTCTAATCTTAATACATTGAACGATAATCACAGGTTTCATGACAAACATTGGTGTTTTTCTTGTTCAAGTTACTACCCAAAGAAGAGATATTATTTGTATTTCTCTCGTTCCAGTTAATATGTTATGTTTAATACGGTACTCCTTAAGATCGTTTTGTAATCCGTTGGAAAGTACCGTAATACTTGAAATGAACATTAAATACAACTGTGTTTTCTTTCCACTTTGGGGTAATTTTTCAATAATGTTACTTTTGGGGGGGACCGTTACTTTCGGAATTCTACGGTATGATGAGAATTAACCTTTCACTTTCATTCCTGGATAAATGGCTAGCATTTACCAACCAGTATGTATTTTTCCTGCTTCCTGCAGATGTATATGTTGTGGTTAAATTTTTTTTGGTTTGATTTTTTTTGTCAAACCAGTGCAACTTTTTGAAATTGGTTGAAAATTTTCAAGCTGGGTTAAACTTTTCAAACCAGTTTTTTTTTTACAAACTGGTTTGTTTATCAACTGTCTAAAAAAAGGGAATTCCCACTTTTGGGGCGTGGTTAAAAAATAGGGATGTGGTTTTTGGGGGGTTCTAAAAAGAATTAAAAGAATTAATTGGTTTCTGAAGGCTTGCTCTCTCTTTCACCTTACCTACATCCCCACAATTACTCTTTAACCCCCTCACCCATCATGACCCCATGGACTTTGCCACCACCCCCCTGACTTCTTTGTCCTTGCCATTACAATTTTTTTTTCTTTTTTTTCTCATGTACTCACCGGGACTTGAACCACCAATCTTTGAATCTGGAGTCCTTATCCACTTGACCACGCAGACAACCATTGGAAATATTGGCATATTAGTTGTTTATGTAATGTATGTTGGTCCCAGACTCCTCGGCCCAAATTGCACATATTAAATTTTGAACATGGGCATTTTTACCAAAGTAAGGCATGGCTGACAAGTTGACGAACGAAGAGAAAAGTTCACATTCTGCTGCTGTCGCTTGTGTTTCTAAAGAAACATTCGAAAGCCAAATTAAATGCTTGAAAGACAGTCAGAAGACTAACAAATCCTCCATTAATGTGTTTGTTGACAAAGACTTCTATCATCGGGTGAAGGATTATCTCAAACATGTCACCGAAAAACACCTTGGTGTTGCACCGTCCATCGAAAAAACCGGAGCTTTCAAAGTCCGAAATCAACACTATTGACAGAAAAAAGTGGAAGTATACGAATGGAAAGCTATTAACTGTAGAAGGAAAAGAAGTTGCACATCAAGGAATGCTGTATGATATCCTTTCACGCTGTCACCATAGAATAGCTCATAGAGGGCGTCAAAAAACAGAGAAATGGATAGCTGAAAATTATTCCGAAGTAACACAAAAAGTTGTCAACACTTTCGTTTCTCTTTGCCATTTTCATGCAGAGCAAAAACCAATTGAAGGGCTCAGTGGAAGATGGGTGTAAGTGACGATTTTGGCCATTTTGCTGATGTCAAAATATCAATATCAGAAAACAGAAAATGTGGGCCAAAATACGCATTCAATGCGTCACTTAGCAGTCTTCCACCAAGCCCTTTATTTGAAAACTAAGCGCCAAATGCTTGTAACTGACTTAAGACAACACAGAACTCTCTGCTCAATAAGACATAATGTGCCATATGGCTTTTTGACTCATAAACAGCACACAAGATGCCCAGCTGACTTGGAAATATGTTGGGTCTACTTTTTTTCTTGAATGCAGCACTTACTACAGGTGTCACTACCCGTGTTTTGCTTAATCATGGCGTTCAACAAGCTTGCTTGGCTCACAAACAGTCCACAACATTCTTGGTTGACTTAAAACAGCACACAGAGGCCTTGGTTAATTTTAAGTCAGCACGCAAAGAGTTTGTCCAACTTGAAAACAGCATTCAAGGGGTTAGTGCTAACATTAATTAAGTTAGACTTAACGGCGTTATTTGCAAATTGTGAAATTGAATCGTTAATGTTCTGCCATGCGTCACACAACAAAGTGTTAAAATATCTTGCTTGAAAATACATTTTGCTGTTTATCTCGCATGAAAATACTTCTTGCTGACGTTTACCTCACGTGAAAATGCTTTTTGCTGATGTTTACAAGCCTCCATGGAAGAAAAATAACCGAGGTCATCACGGCAAAGTGATTTATGTGTTGATATTCGCCAGCATGTTTTAACTGGTTCACAAAACACCACATGATAACAAATGCATTTTCATTTTCAATATTTGCCACACGCGTCAACTTTTCCTTGCATTATATTCAGGATACTCATCGAAAACGGACAGACTTTTCATCTTGCCAGTTTCCCTGTCTTAAATGATTTCTCCGTAATGTTTCCGAAGTGAAAATAATCTACCATACGCATAGTCCGAGTGGATTTAATCCTGTCATGCCACCCACGGGAAGTTTTCACTGTGGGAGAACTATTGCCTCCAAGCGCAGACAGCTCTCTCCAAACATCAGAGATTTTCAGCGTAAAGTCCAAAAACACCTCTCGTTTTCTGAACTTTTAGCACTGCAACCTTTGACAGATGGGCCGAGACTAGCAACGGAACGCCGCTTTTTAGATGAGAGCTGCTTTCAGACTTTTTATCACCTGGCCCTGTAATCTGTACTCCAAAACAGGGATTTCATGATTTGGAAAGCACAGAGAAAACTTCTTTGGATTCTTTCAGAGAAGCTAGTGGCTTGCGGGTATCAAGACTTCATGATGTCTTCCTTACCACCAGGCAAGCAGGCAAACACTCAGGCATAATGCAATTAAAATGGAACTCAGTACCGATCGAGCTGACCTCAACTGCATAAGTTTCGTATCTGTGAATCGATGTTTTAACTGCCAAACTTGTAGTCTTCATCACACTATCAAACAATAAGTCCCTGTCAATCAATTCATGTCCAGTTTCAGTAATCTAAGCAGGAAAAACTGTGCTAAGTGACGCATTGAATGCATTGTTTGGCCCGAGTTTTCTCAAAAACTGAGTGCAAAAAAGCGAAAAAAAATAAAGGGCAATGTTTTTCTAAAGTATCAAAGGCCACATACAAAAATTCAGTTCATATGGACGACATCAGCAAAATGGCCAAAATTGTCACTAACGCCCTTCTTCCACTGAGCCCTTCAATTACATCCAGATTAAAACCAGTGGTTAGCCCTCTTAAATCTCAATCATTCCTATCACTCATTGAAGTTGATCATATGGATTTTAGAAACTGTCCATGCGAGTGTGAACCAAAGCACAAGTGGACTATCAATGTTATTGATCACCACACAAAGTTTATTAACCCATTGACTACTGGCTGTTTTTACGTTTTCTGAGTGATTTTCCACCTATAAACGAGGAATAGCAATTTGTGACTCCTTATTTGAAACTACCAGGGAAAAGTGGTGCTGTCCTAAGGCACTGGAGGCTCAAGGTTTCTGAAAACGTCATTTTGACGTAGCTATTTTTTATCCGTGAAGCAACAACAATGGCCCAAGTTCAGTTTGCTTGCGATTTTTGCTAAGTTTACAGCCATTTTTCATCTTTAGTGGCTGCCTGATGAGAGTCCACTTTCTCAAAGAATCGAGCAAGGTGATGTACTTTGTAGTCGAATTTGGCTTGTTACTCGACGAACTGGGAATTTGGCCGGTCAGACACTTAGTAGCTTTGGGACTCGACTAATGATGAATTTCTCGACCTGCCGCCGCATATTTTGGAATTTGTGAGCACTGAAGATGACCACAAGCAGGAAATTTTGGTGGTAGGTCGGAGTGGCTGTAGACTTAGTTTACATGTGAAAGAATTGGGGGGTTTATATGTGAAAGAATTGGGGGAAGGAACGGGCACTGAAAAAAATTCTTGTTAGTTCCTAGCATGCAATGCGCTCGAGATGTTAAAAATGTTGGGAAGGCCCGAATGCACTGGAACAAAAGGCTGTATCTACGCTCGGGAGAAGAATATGAACAAGAAAAGTCATTTCTAAGCTAGAACAAGGACTGAATTTCATTATGATGGTTGAAGTTTGGTTTTTTGACGATGATTTCCTTAAAAAACATGAAGGCAAAAAGGGGCATTTTTGTCATTTCTCTTTGATGTTAAAAACGGTCAGTTTCATTCTTGTCCCAACATCACGGTACCATGGAAAACCGTAAAAATCTCGAGCAAAAACTGATCTTTCAAATCGACACTCTTAATCCCCACGGTATCAACGAGTGCTTTTCATTCAATTAATTTATTCCTGTTTTCCACGTTACCATGTTACCACCAAAAGCGTAGCTCCATTTTCTGTATATAAACCGTACACAACCCACAATTCCTCGATTCACTCTGACGAAGGGCTAACGCTTGAAATGTCAGCTAATCGAATCCCTGTACAGTGGTCACTCCGTTGATAAACGAAATTTTTGTTATCCTACAAAAATGTTGACAGACAATGGAGGTGAATTTGAAAATAAAAAGCTGAGAACATTTTGCAGTGATAATCAGATCCAACTTCTCCATGGAGCAGCCAGAACACCGACGTCACAAGGGCTGGTTGAAAGGTCAAATTGTACATTGAAAGAAGACGTGATCAGAGAGCCTTAATAATGAGTACATGTGGTCTTGAAATTGGCAAATGGTGCAAATACACAATGCAAGCATCCTACATCATGAATATTACATATCATCATGCAATCAAGATGACACCCTACATGTATGAAGCAATGTTTCACATGAAAGCAAAAAGGGAATTGTTACACCATCCTGCTGAAGATGAAAAAGCTCTTGAAGAAGACCCCACTCCTTGAGAGAGCCAAACTCCTAAAGAAGATCACGCCATTTCCACCACTGAAACCAGATCCCAAGCATCCAAAAAACGAAAGGCAATCCAAGAAGAACAGAAAACCTACAATGCCAAAATGATCAAACAGTCTGAAGCAAGTCCTAGAAAGAGACTGTATGAAGTTGGTGAAATGGTTTCCATCAAAATTGATAGAGTAGATAAAAAATCTCCTATGCACCCAAACTTGCTTCTTGGAAAAGTAATTGATGTTCAAAATAAATATGTTCAAGTTGTCACACCATATGGGTGTATTAAAGGCCTAACTGCACCTTCAAGGCTTTTCCCATGTACAGCAACAAATGTGGAACTAGATTATGAAAAAGAAATTTCCTTTACTGGAGCATGTAAAATGGCTGAAAATGCCCAATAAGTTAACATGTTTTATTGACACTGAGAACTATGAACACAATGTCATCTTGACATACATGTACCCAAAGTAACAATGTACATTAATTACTACAAACATTTTTCTTTTTTCCTGAAAGTATGCTTAAATGTTATTTAGCCAGAGATGCTAACAAAATAAACTTTTGTTATCCTCACAAAAGCCTCCCAACCCTAACCCTGCCCCTTTCCCTAACAGAAATGAATGCTAACCATTTGAAAGAGACTTTACCCTAAACAAAATATTATCCTGGGAACATTAAACATTATATAATTCATACACTTACCAGTATCCTACACCCTGTTGTAAACCTCTATAATCACTCACTAAGAAATAATTTTAGAAAGTACATGGTAAAGGTCGATCACCAAACCTCAACAAAAAGCTAACCATTTATAATCAGTGCTTAGGCCTAATCACTGTAGATCAGTGATAATTCTATGCCAGACTCTAATAAATATCTAGTTGTGCAATTCAGAGAGGAGATCATGTTGAGTTTTCTACATGGTTAAAAATTTCATACCAGTTTGAAAAATTTGAACTAGTTTCAAAATTTAAAACTGATTTGAAAATTTCAATCTAAAGAGCAAATTTAAACCACAACATATATCAAGGATTGATATATTTTTTTTTTTTTGTATTTTTTAGGGAAGAGAAAGAATTGCAATTGTTTTTAACCATCGGTTGAATGTGCAAAAAACAAAAGAGCCTTTTTTTGTAGACTTTGTTGGTGCAGCTGGTACTGTACAAGCTCCTGCCACACTAGCAAACAGTTCGACTTTAATTCTGGAGACACCAGGCAAGTGTTGAAGAGATTTAAAACATGAATTTTTTTAACCCTATAATTGTTCATGATGAAGATGTTATAGGGTTTAAAATAAACTATAATTATTATGGGTTTTGCATGGTGCAGTTGTTACAGGTCAAATGTCAGTTAATGTGGTGCGAAGGCAAATGCATGTTCTCCACCGCAAGATTGGCACTACTCTGCAACTGGTCTTTATTAGTATAGCAGAAACTGTAGCAAGATTTCAAGCCAAAAGAAATCAAGCCTCCAATCATAAATCAGCAATGTGTTGTGTATTCTTTTTCATGTGATCTGTGTGATGTGGATTAGGTTGGCTCCACAGCCCAACACCTTCATCAACATATTGTTGAACATAAAAACTTGGCGATTGGAAAACATTTTTTGGAAGTCCATGGGGACACAAGCCTCCGCAGAGAAAGCCAGTTTCACATACTCCAAAAGTGTCAAGGAAATTTTGATTGCCCTGTCTATGATATGCTTTTCATCAAGGAACATAGCCCAAGTTTAAACACACAAACTGATTCCATCTGTGCAAAACTTTTTGCTTGAAAGAACATTCCAACACTTCGATTTCTTATGTGATTGTTCTATTGTTTTTACTTAGTATTTATTAATAAACATTTTCTTATCACTATCATTTTGACTTGAAAACAACGTTATCTCAACATCGAAACGTCGTCGTTTTTCAAAAACTTTCTTAAATTATATGTTTTTTAGAAATATTTTATGAAAAAAAATCGCAGTTTTTTATCGTTAAATTTTGATTTAACCTATAGCTAGGCTGAATCTCAATTCCCATTTTTTCCTAATATTAATTATTCATAATAAGGGTTAGGAAACAAATGGAACTGAGATTCAACCTAGCAAGGTTGAAAATTTTTAACCTTAACCCATGGACTACCGCAGGTTTTTACATTTTCGGAGTGATTTTCCACCTATAAACGATGAATAGCAATTCGTGACTATTTATTTGAACTACCAGGGAAAAGTGGTGCTGTCCTAAGGCACTGGAGGCTCAAGGTTTCTGAAAACATCATTTTGACGTAGCTATTTTTATCCGTGAAGCAACCACAATGGCCAAAGTTCGGTTTGCTTGCAATTTCTGCTAAATTTACAGCCATTTTTATCTTTAGCGGCTGCCTGATGAGCATCATTAAGTGTGACGGTAGCTAAGAGTCCACTTTCTCAAAGAATCGAGCAAGGTGATGTACTTTGTTGTTGAATTTGGCTTGTTACTCGACGAACTGGGAATTTGGCCGGTTGGAGACTTAGTACCTTTGGGACTCGACTATTGATGAATTTCTCGACCTACCGCCACATATTTTGGAATTTCTGTGTACTGAAGATGACCACGAGCAGGAAATTTTGGCGGTAGGTCGGAGTGGCTGTAGACATAGTTATATGTGAAAGAATTGGGGGAAGGAACGGGCGCTGTCAAAAATTCTCGTTAGTTCCCAGCATCCAATGCGCTCAAGATGTTGAAAATGTCGGGAAGGCCCGAATGCACTGGAACAAAAGGCTGTATCTACGCTCGGGAGAAGAATATCAACAAAAAAAGTCATTTCTAAGCTAGAAAAAGGACTGAATTTTGTTATGATGGTTGAATTTTGGTTTTTCGACGATGATTTCCTTAAAAAACATGAAGGCGAAAAGGGGCATTTTTGTCGTTTCTCTTTGACGTTAAAAACGGTCAGTTTCGTTCTTGTCCAAACTCAAAAGGCCATATTTAGTAAAAATTAGTACGTTTCTTGCATTTATTGGATATCCAAATTTAAAGGACATTCCATTTCGTGCTCACAACTAACAGTTATGGCAATATTTGTGCGATTGGGAAAGTTGCAATGTTTTGAAGCATGGGAGTTTTTTACGGGCGCTTCTGGGCGCTTCAGGTGCCAAAGGGTTAAATCAAATTTGACCTGTAACATAGCAAAATGAAATTTCAAGCCACTTTAATTTTTTGTTTTCCTACATCTCAGATTTATGTGTCACTACAATCTGGAACAAAAGAAAAGAATTAAAATCAAGCTTTTTGCTTGAAATTATTAAACCAAATGCAAATTTTGTACAATCAAATGAAACATAATTTATTTGTTTTGATGTGCCAAACAAGTGACTGACAGGTTAAGTGTCATACAGGCTCTGATTATGAGTTGTTATGGATTTCTCAAGCAAGGTTTTTCTTCAGTTAGGTAAAAGAAGTAAAAGTAACAACTAGACTAGTTTGGGTGGGCTATTGACATTAATCAGCTAAATACTGGAAATAATAAATTATTGAGCTCTGTGACTTTTTTTATAGCTATTTTCCTCAATTTTGCTGAATAGTTAGAGGTCTTGGTTGAAGACTTTGCTAAGTAACTATTTTGACTAACATCCAAATTGCCCCACTCAGGTCTCATAATTAAAACCAAGTCTGGGTTTTGTTTTTATCCCAATACAAAGCAATTTTATCCCAATACAATTCAAGAATTGGCTAAATAAGCAATTTAACAAGAATGACTTCATTGTGTTATGGCAGAGAGAGCTCAACATTAGCACCATGAAACCCAAAAAAAATTGGACAAAAGGCAATAATCAGAAAATTCTTAAGTTGAGTGCAGATAACTTTCAATGTGTTGTATTTCAATTGATTTCAATTTGCCTGCCATTTCTTTATTAGAATATAGAGAGCCATGTGTTGTGACAGCCCAGGTGTATCACGGAATTCATCGTCGCTTGTTAGGCCAGTACAAGTTTGAATTTCTCTCAAGGAATGACATGATTTACCGACTGCTCTATGGAGCACTTGATCCTATTAATTTCATGTGTGAAGCTCTGAGCATCTCACAAGCAGATGTCCATGGCCTGGATGTTGATCTTGCAGCGACAGTTAAAGCTAGGGCTCCTGAAGGATTTGAATTGCTTGGTATTCAACATAGACAAGGAACAGGTGAATAGAATTCCTTAAGCTTGCTTTTCTTAGGTTTTAAAATTTTTGAACCAGTTTAATTTTGTTTGTCCTTTGTCTCAGCGCCATTACCATAATCCAAGATCTAATTTTACGAAATACTCAGGCCCTTAATTCTTTTGGAGTTCATTACCTATGTAGGAATCATTGATTAATGGCATACCCATGTGACAAAAAAAGGTAAAAAGAGACATATATCTTGGCTCTTAGTCTTGGAAAATACTACCCACCAGTTCTGACCTGAAAATTAATTGCTGTTAGATAAATCAAATTGAAAAATTGGGTTCTGTATCGCTTAATGTTTTTTTTAACACTGTCTGGACTTTTGAGGAAACAATCTTGCACCCTGAATTTCAAATTTTGCTTTCTTGTTAGAAACAGCCATATGATCCTAGCAAGCATGTTTTACCATACAGTAATTCTCTTGTTTCACTTATAGGTAAATCTGATGCAGAGTATCCAACTTTGCTTCATTTTGCATGTGAATTTGGATTAACTGAGCTAATCACAGTCCTCTTACATTACCCCGGGGCTTATGAAGCCTGCTCGATGATGAACTGTAACGATCAGCGACCATACAACATAGCAGAGGATCGAGGTTTTGAGAAACTAGCAAATGACCTGCGTGCTTTTCATGTAAGTAATATTATTAATTGTACACTGCAGTGTGTATAATTACGTACCGGATTGTCCTGAAAGAGTTTAAAAACTATAAGTTCATGCATTCACACCTCAATTACATGGACTCGCTTTGACTCAAAATGTAATGTTTTTTGAAGTCTTGCCTTGCTCTCTTGGGTTGAAAATTAATATTGTTTGTTCTCCTCCAGCCTGTGATTTGCAACCAGGGCAGGATTGCATTAAATCTCAACTTTTTTCACAACCGATCAAAGTCCTTGCATGAAAATACTAATTTTGTTGTAACATTAAATTGAAGCTTTCTTAGCCGTTATTTTCCTGTCTTTATTATAAATTGCACTATTAAATATTAATTTTACTTTTATCACTTTTGGGTTTTTTTTTTGTTCCTGATTTTGAATTCTGATATATAGAGTGAAGCAAGCTTAAGCAATAACTTTCTTAAATTAATCATATTAAAGAGATTGCAAAATGGTAACAGAGGTCCAGAGTTCTATATTGATAATTAAGGTTTGTATGTAGAACATGAAACCAGGCAATTCCCTCACCTTTGCTGTAGCAATTAAGTGTATTTGTTTGATACCAGTATAAGGCTAACAACACATAAAGATTGGTAAATAAATATAATTAAAAAAGTGCTGCTAACCAGGGTTTAAGCCACCTTAAGGGTAGTACTACCCTGAAATGACTTTATAGTAAATTATTTAATAGGTAAAAAATTGTGTGTACATCATCTCAACCTAAATATCCTTTGAGTGAAACTTCGTTTTTTTAAATCTGTTTTGCACATTATAAAGTGTGACATTTGATAAACATCCACAGCAAACTACTAACTGTAGTTTTCAGCATTAATTTAAATGAGAAAGTTGTGCTTGTAGCTACTCTAGTTCTCACTATTATACTATGTACTAAAGACTATTATAATTTATGTTAATGTACCTGTCCAATTAAATGTTGTTTTTATTTGTTTACATGCAAAGGATCGAGGGAATCCAGTTGGTTATGTCACAATGCAGAAAGG